>MVGU01001116.1:115000-130000 GCA_002005505.1 Botryococcus braunii | reverse complement strand
CCACACACATACCCACACTAACGGGCTCACTCCCCATCCCCATCTCTCTCCTCTATCCCCCCCCCCCTCTCTCTCTCTCTCTCTCTCTCTCTCTCTCTCTCTCTCTCTCTCTCTCTCTCTCTCTCTCTCTCTCTCTCTCTCTCTCTCTCTCTCTCTCTCTCTCTCTCCTCCCTCCCTCCCTCCCTCCCTCCCTCCCTCCCTCCCTCCCTCCCTCCCCCCCCCCCTCCCCCTTTCCCTACTCTCCTTTGCTCTCGCCCCTCTCCCCAGTGGAGGCGGAACGCAAGATGAAAGTTCAGCATTTCCATGAGGGGAGGACAGGGAAAGAGGGCAGTGGACCGCTGCAAGCATTCCTGGCAATGCTGATGGCGTTGAACAATGCAGACAAGGACGGCCGCCTCATCCTGCAAAGCGAGGCTGCATCTCTTCGCTACATCCTGCTCAATGCAGCCTCACACTTCGGCAAGGTAAGTTTCTGTGTGTGTTTCTTGATATGTGCCACCCCACTCCCCCTCCCCCCTCGGCAGGGCGAGCCAGACATCGGTGCGCGCACACACGTATGGGTGCGTGCGTGCGTGTGTGTGTGTGTGTGTGTGTGTGTGTGTGTGTGTGTGTGTGTGTGTGTGTGTGTGTGTGTGTGTGTGTGTGTGTGTGGTTCACTTGTAGGTCAAAATCGGACAAGGGTCCGGGTGGTACAATGATTGTACAATCAGAGATATACACTACAAATGCATGTGCTTTTAGCTGGCGACACACCAAGTCGAATTGCACAGGTAAGGCACGACTTTCAAAGGCACTACTTCCAAAGGTGGGCCCATACGACGCTGGCTACCCGTCAAACATTTGAATTGTCAAGTCTGTAGTTGAATGCTAGCATTATGCAAATGAATGTGCATAGACAAGGCATTCCATTAGTGGGGCCTACGGACCTGTGACAGGTACTGTGTTACTTGCCAATTGGAGTGGGATATCTGAGGATAGGCCTGCTGCTTGCTGCTTGCGCTACAACAGGCCACAGTGGCCCCATGTGACCCCCACATTGTTCCTGCTCAATTTCGCCCTGAACAACTTGGACGGCTATTTGGCAAGACGCTTACCTGAGGTGGCACAATGATGCAATTCGCCCGTTCCAATATCTCAACTCTTGATCATTAAAGTCGCTGTCCCGTTCTCATGCAGACCTCTTGCAAACGAGGGTGCCTCACCCCTCCCCCCACCCCCCCCCCACACACACACACACCCACACGCACGCACGCACACACGCGCACAAACACACACACACACACACACACACACACACACACAGACACGCACACACACAGACATGTGGATTAGAGGGGCGTGTGTGGGGCTTTGAAGGTGGTGGCACAAGCGCGGGCGGTGATCCTGGCCTCAGGGACCCTGTCTCCAGTGGCGTCCCTGCAAGCCCACCTGTTCCCAAGCGTTCCAGCAGAGCGTATGCGCCACTTCAGCTGCGGGCACGTGGTGGGGAGGGAACGCCTGCTGGCGCTGGCAGTGGGGAAGGGCCCTTCAGGGCGCTCCCTAGAGCTGCGGCATGGCCAACGTTCCCTCCCCGCCCTCATTGACGAGCTGGGCAATTTGCTCGTCAATGTCTGCCAGGCAGTCCCTGCGGTAAGCTGCTTTTAGCTTCTGAAACTGCTTAGAACTTTGAGCGTGCACAAGAGGGATCTATGTGATTGTGTATAGGTGTGTGTCTGTGGATGTAAAAGAGAGGGCGAGCGAGCGAGCGAGCGACCGCACGCGCGGACGGGGGAGGAGAGGGAATGGGCCCGGAGAGACTGTGGATCACAAGAGAAGCATGCGCATGTCTCCGCAAGAGCTTATGTGTGTTGTGTGCATGCGGGTGTGCGCCGTGCTTTGTCCTATGGCACCTGTTACACTGGTGAGGTTGCCTGGGTCATACTTGTGCATACCTGAGAGAAACAAAATGCTCTTCTGCAGTGGGAGCCGGTCTGTAATCTCATGCTTAAAACCTTGCTGCCGTAAATCAATGAGGTTTGATCGCTGATCATTTCACTGCCACGCATCTGCCATAGTTGCCCAGGTCGAGGCACAGGTGCACACGCGCGCGCGCGACACACACACACACACACACACACACACCACACACACACACACACACACACACACACACACACACACACACACACACACACACATTGGCTTGCGCGGGCGCACGCATCCCCTCCCCTCTCCTTTCCTTCCTCTCTCCCTCCCATCCCTCCTTCCCCCCACCCTTTCTCTTCACCTTCCTAACTTATCAAACGGCTGAGTCTGTGAATGGAAGCCATTGCTTAGATCAATTGCATTACCAGGAGACTCATGATCTTGGAGCGCAGGGGGTGGTTGTCTTCTTCCCCTCCTTTGCGTATGCAGAGGAGGTGGAAAAGCGTTGGGAGGCAACGGGGGCTATGAAGCGACTGGCGTCCAGGAAGAGGGTCTTCCGGGAGCCACGGGACAGCACCAAAGTGACCGGTACACTGAGAGATTTTGGCTCCCACATTGCCTCGAGAGACCAGGCTGGCAGTCCGTCTGGTGCCCTCCTGCTTTGTGTTGTCGGCGCCAAGATGTCTGAAGGCATCAACTTTGGAGATGATCTTGCAAGGTTTGGCCTTCCCTCCTTTCTCGGCTGTTTTCTGACATCGAACTGGTGCGTTTGGGCTGCCCTCTTTTTTGGGGAACCTTTGCTGGTATTCCCTAAATTTCCTTTGCTCCAAGTTGTTGCGTGTAGGCCTTCCGGCGGTGTCTCCTCTCTGTTGGGCTTTCCTTTCGCGGGCTTTCCAGCTGGCACCAAAATAATGTGTCTGGGTTGTCCTTTTTCTCCCCTATGTGGTTGGCGCCAAGGTGTTTTACCCGGCATTCCCCAACTTTGGTGTCTCTCTCTGCCTTGGCTTCTCTTTTTGGTTGGCGCCAAATCTGACTTCCTCTCACGCTTGGCTCTGTTTGTTATCTTTCTCTCTCTCACGCCATGCCTGTTTGTAAATCTGTCGTATCTTGCAGCATAACGAACTCATGGTTGTGGAGAGCTTAATGTTGTTGTTACAAAACTGATTTCCTCCCTGCCATGGCAGTGTATCATATGATAAGATGACACTCAGATAGCTGCATTTCCTGACCTCGGGGTGTGACAACCTGCAACAGCAATCCTGGCAGGATCCATCCAAAGCAGTAAATAGGAGACTGGCGGTACTCATGTCTCAGAGATGGATGGCTATGCACCACTATCTGACATGCCTTTCGCGGCAGCAGTTGGGCAGCCAAATTTAGCACTCAGAACCCATCACTGCTGACCACTTTGAAAGATTTTCAGGATAGACCAATTGATGGAACACGTGTCGATAATAGTTTTGATTGATTGGGCAAGCATGCAATGCAGGTGCGTCGTCGTGGTGGGGCTGCCCTTTCCAAACCCAGCAGACCCTGAGTTGAAGGAGCGCATGGCGTACCTGGACGGGGCAGCCCTGGGGACTGCGTCCCCGCAGGACCCGTCCCCTGGCCGCCAGTACTACGAAGACCTCTGCATGAAGGCCGTGAATCAGTGCGTGGGGCGTGTTATCAGACATCGCAATGACTGGGCAGCCATTATCCTGGCCGACTCCCGCTACTCTTTCAAGTACGCTTGCAGGTTCACCCTCCTGATGCGCATGCACACACACACACACACACACACACACACACACACACACACACACACACACACACACACACACACACACACACACACACAACCCGCACGAGCACACGCACCCATACTTCACGTGGACGTTTGCACACACATACGCTCGGAGACACACGCACACAACCACAACACACAACACACACACACACACACACACCCGCGCCCCAAACATGCACACACGCACACACATGCGCGCGCACGCAAAAGGACATCTCTGGCCTGCCATTTCTTTCCATGGTCCGGCCATATTAAAGAATTGCGTGTGTGTCAAGACCTGGGAGGTCGCATTGATGGCACTACCCTCTGCCAAACTCGAATCAATCTTTCAAATGAATGTCGCAGCACCAACAAGGCCCTATGGTGCATGAGCAGCAGCACGTGCTGTGCAACAGAGGCACGCGAGTGGAGCCCATACTGTGGGTACGCAGGCCGGGGACGCCGGGCAGCAGCAATCGGATGGTTGAGAAGCTGCCTGGGTGGGTTCGGAGTAGCCTGGCGTCCACCTCCTCGTTTGGAGATGCTTACTCACGTGTCCGTACCTTTTGCAAGACTATGATGGGCAGCGGCTCCCTCCCACCTCCCCATACTCCCGCTCAAGCTGCACCTGGCTGAGCTTACGCATGGTACCCAAGGGGACTCGTAAGAAGCTATTCGTGGCTTTTCAAGCCCCCATTGCTTGAACGAACGGCCGGCTGTACAGCATAGACGTTGGAAAAGTTGGAGGGGGCGAGAGAGGAGGGAATGTGTGTGGGGAAAAACGGCAGCGCAGTGTTGAGAAGAGATTTTGCCCCAAGTGTGCAGAAGTGTTGCGTGCTTGTTGCTCATGGGTTGCCTGATTTTATGCTGTCGCATCTTCAGCTTTCTCAGTTGCAACACTACCAACTCCGAGCAGAGAGGTAAAGCAGGCGGGGAAAAACTTTGTTGCAGGCGAACACCTTAGTAAAACGGAAAGGCAATCAGTACAGCCCTTTCAAGCATAGTCATGGCAAGAGTGTATGCTAATCTTTCAGTGTTACGGTAATCATTTGAAACAACATGTACATACCAATTTACAGGAGCATCTTTTTTGGCGTTTTTTTTATACTCGAAATTGCTTACTGGAAATTGTAAATGCTCAGCGCACATGCTGCTACCGGCTACAAATTTAAGGTTGCCACGAGAGTCAAGGGAAAGTCACATAAGATTCAATACAGGCAACATTTTTCAACGATATTTGGCGCTTCATTGCTGGACATACGTTCTGCTTTGGCTATGTTCTTAAATCCATTACATGTACCACTTTCTTTGAAGATTGATTAGAACAGGTAACATACTACAAAGACTTCATATCTAGCATACTGTGGATAGGAGTTCAAACGCTTCCCATAAGTATTTCTCTTGAGAAGAGACTTCCAAAAATGCTCATATCATCCATATCCTGCCAACATTGTGTTTATTAGGGCCGCCCCAGCTACAGCTGTCTGGCACCGGCCATCCGAGTCTCTCTAGTGAAATGCTTCACGAGGCTACTTCAGCCAATTTAAACATGGAGAAGAAAGCCTCTCTTGCCTTTCCGGTGCCGTGCTACATCCACCGTGCCACGAACAACGTTACCAAATTAGGCTGGGAACCAGCTCTCTCCTGGACACACACAACGGTGCTGCCATCCCTGATGGATGACTTTCATGTCGTGTTAAGACAAGCTAACAGTGCTCAACAGGCAGCAGGAAAACAGGCCACCTGTGGCATAACGAGGAGGGGCATTCTTCTGTGTAAGGTCCAAGAAGGAGCAGCTCAGCTACCGAGGCCCTCACGCAAAACCTTTCCATGCGGTCACCCACCGGGGAGCATCACTTCTCACAAAGTGACATACAAGGCGTTATCCCTACACATGCGCAACTGCATCTAACCTGCTGACAAGCAGTTTTGCTCTTGTTTGATCTGCTACCCTATCTTTGTTTTATGCTGGAGCTTGTCCTGTTCACTTCTCAAGAGACCAAATCCTGCTATAAATTTAGCGGCATTAAGAATGCCGTCTGATCCCCTTGCGTGACTGGAAGTCTCTCCCTGCCGAGTCTAGATCTAGTCAGTCAGCAAGAAAGGCGGGAGCAGTAGGCGAGCAGCGAGCTCGACCCCATTAGGCTATGTACTAATGGGGGCAGAAATAACAATTCATAACCCCTGCCTTCTAAGCATTAATGCTTGGAAGGCCGGGGTTATGGCTAGTTATTGAGTACATTTACATTCAAACCGGGGCTACATTTGAAGGTGTCAGGAACCATAGACGCCCTGGCAACGCCACATCGATTTTAATCAAGTTCTAAACCATCGATGGACACTCTGGAAGAGCCCGCTGGAGTGCCTAAGAATCATCAATTACAGATGCCGCACCCGTGGCTGACATGCGGTTGTCGATGGCCACTAGCCATGCATGTCCATCACACACATCGCAACATCTTATATCAGAGGATTGCTCTGCCCGAACTTGGCTATCTAAAATCGGCTTGAAATATTTCACGTCATGAACTATAAAAGTTCCGCAGCTGAGGCAACTGTCAGACAGCAATTCAGGGGAAGGAGTGAATTACTGCTGGAATGTGGCTTGATACAATCAAATACCGCCCAACTATGCGGTGGAGCCCCAAAGAGGGGATGTGCCTAAGTGCCGGGGAAAAGCCCCAACCAGTAATTAGAATTACGAGAGCTATGGAGCTATGTCAAAAGCACGAATGATAGAAACTATTGGTCTGTAGCTTCAAAGCTTCACGATTTTAAGCAGCACAGTCTTGGGCACGATTGACCAAGCCCACTTCCACCTGAAACGCATCCTGCAAAGTAGTGTGGCCAAAGGCGGCGCAAGAGTGCTATAAAAAATGCTTGTAAGTTAGGCCTGGTTACCTTCAACAGCTGTGGTGCCCTACGTCCACAACGTAACCTCCCTCTTAAAACATCTCTTCCAACACAGCCCGGGTCCATACGTTGGATCGAGAGGAGGTGCCGAAGTACCCTGCAAGTATTTGACGGAGACGAAACTCTAATGGTATCGGTATGGGATGCTCATTGTAAAGCAGGCTCGAATGTGATTCTGCTATCCACTTTGTCACATAAGGAAATTTACGTGGTCCTACAACACAGTTTTAGACGTGAATTGGGATCAGGCCCTCGCAAAGAATTCCCCCAGCGACTCCGCCAGGTTGTCAATACTGCACGAAACCACATTCATTCGGTTGGCGCCCTCAATATGAGTGGCCTCAAGATCACTACAGCTCGTAAAGCATTGGGACTGCAAACCCCGCCAATCCTCTAAAAAGGGATGCAGTTGCTGGTAACCACCTTGCAGACTTCAGTAGAGGTTGGATAACTAAAACCATTCACCCCTTCGTACCGAAGTGGTTCACCTCTCCATAGGCAGCTTGCCACCCAGCCTGGGCAATACTACAGCACCCAAGCAATGTGACACGCCCAAAGCACGCAAGTCACAATAGGCTTCATTTCCCTTCGCAAGCTTGGAAAACACCAATACCGGGACAGATAGATGACAGCACCTATGAAAGATTTCAAGCCGCTCCCTTCTGCAAGTTCGCCTGAGACTCGCAGTTAGGGGGATCTAGCAACCTTGGGGGGCAGGTTCCAGCACCTCCCCATGGCCTGGACACTTCCAAATTTTCGTACTTCTCCCTGATGGGAGAGTGAAGCAGCAGATGCTTGGAACTCAAGCCTACATAAATCGGTCAATTGTCGAGTCAGCGTACCAACCACACCTGCGTTGATAATGCTCTACCTAACCCAACAGGGGTGGCCCTCCTCTGATTCCAACAGTTTAAGCTATTCGAGGAAGGGCTCGCCAAGTCCCAAGAGCTGTTGATGGAGGGCGTGCATGATACGTGCTCCTCATGTGCCAATTTTTTTCCTGGCTCTGGTTCTAAGACAAAGTGGCACCCTTCCAACTTTCTTCGTATCTGCCACGCCTTAATCCAGCATTACCAAAGCCTTTGAAGCATCAAATTTGAAGCAGATCCTGAAGGATTCTGTCAACCCAGTCTGCTGAGGACCAGCAGTAAAGAATTGTAACAAGCTTAGAAGTGGGCGCCCAGCAGCTAATTTGACAGGGGTCCCGGCAGCAAGGCAGGAAGGAAACATCGGTCGGTCGGACATCCTGGGCTTCCCATATGGCCCAGGACAAGAGAAGCAGACGCAAGGGGGACACGGTCTCGATCACCGTAACAGGGGGATTAGGAGGTACTCTGTGTAGAAAAGTTTCCACACAAACATGTAGCATGCAGCAATGGACTTGGGCTGGGCCAAGTCCACCGTCTTAGCCCGCAGTAGTAGCAAGAGCCCCATGATAGCGTGCGCGGCCACAGTCACGTAACGGCTCCACAGGACCTGCATCACTTCCCACACCGCATAAAACACAGACATCCTCTGAAGAGCCCCAATGTTGCCCTTGGTCCTACACATGCATGTTCATGCAGAGCTACAAGCAATCACAACAGTAGCAAGGACATGAATGCATACATGCCTCCCCAACACAGCCTCATCCGCTGTATTGGATCATGTGGGTCGGCCACCACGCCAGTTCCTGTTTCCCTGAATGCCACGACAGTCCAGCATGCAGTCGCATATATGCCAGCTTGCCTACAACCAAAAGCCCATCACATGATGCTACCCACCTTCTCACTACACCTGTGTCCAATATTAGAGGCTGAACGCTGCCTGAGCTAGGAGGGATGAGGAAAGTGCAGGATCTGGGAGCGCACCGGTGAGGCTAAGCCAACTCCAATGGCACCTGCATACGCCAATTCCAGGACCGCAATGCAGGTCCAGAAAATGGGGCCCACTCCCGCTCTCACACTGAAGGTCCGCACTCCTGCCTGCACATGCCGCAGACCACTACCTATAAGACACAAACCATTCCTGGCTCCCACATTCCCCATGCCACACAGAAAGATTCCACCTCTGTTGAGCAAGATCGGTGCGTGCGCGATGCACACACACACACACACACACGCACACACACACACACACACACACACACACACACACACACACACACACACACACACACACACACACACACACACACATGCGCGCGCGCGCCCTCGCACTCTCTTTCACTCACTTCCCCGCCCCCCTTTTTCTTCTCCCCCCCCCCCCCCGGGGGGGCAACGCCCCTGCAGCAGAAGTCTACAGCACAGTAGAAGCATTCAAGTGCACGCAATCATGGACCAGCATGGTGCGCACCTTACAAACCCCTTTGGGACGACAGGACCCCCGTCATGCAAATCACAAGCAAAGTTGCGCCGTCAGCACTGGACCCCAACCGGAGGAGAGCCATTCCGAGGAGGGCGAGGGGCCCACCTGGGAGTCTCCCTCAACGTCAGGGATGTCTTTGAAGAGGGCGATGACGATGGAGAAGGCCAGCATGAAGGACATTGCAAAGATGAGGGGCCTGGTCAGTGTCACCACGGGCACCCCCATGGACAGCTTCATGTGGAAGTAGAAGCCCAGCTGCACCAGTATGGATCTGTTCACCCCCACATGCCCCACTTACACAACCTGCTGCTCTTCTGGAAACACTTTCAACAGATTCTTTCTCTCAAACTTGACTTGCAACCCGCTCCTTTTCTGGCAACAAGACTTCAACCCCGCCCCTTTTCTGGCAACAAGACTTCAACCCCACCCCCATTCTGGCAACAAGACTTCCAACCCCCCCCCCCCTCCTTTTCTGGCAACACGACTTCCAACCAACTCCTCTGGCAATTTGACTTCCAACCCACTCTTCTTCTGGCAATGCGGCTTTCAACCCACCCCTCCTCTGGCAATAAGACTTGCTGCAACCCACCCCCCCCCCCCTTTCTGGCCATCCGGCTTCCAAACCACCAGTCCCTCTGGCAACGAGGGTTGTGCCATGCTTCTCTCTTCTAGTGGCGGTGTGGGAATTCCCCAGTGTCAATGGGACCTCCCACACCTGCCACTTAGAGAGGGAAGCAAGGCACAGCAGTCCTCACAGAGCCACGAGACAATCAATGCTGCCATTTGAATCCAAGGCACTCAAAAAGAGAGAAGGAAAAAAATCTAAAAGATATTCGCGGACTGCAATGCAGTGCAATTTTTGATCAGCAACAGGCAGTCCTCTTCCCCGCATCTTACTCCTTGCCCCCCCCCCCCCCCGAGGCGGTGGTTAACCTCATTGATGCCCAGTTGGTCCAAAACCTCTATCGACCAGACTCGGGCAGCTGCATCCCTCTTGCTCTAGCGTTTCCCAGCCCTTGCAACATCAATAACGCTGCCTTCAATGTCACCCTTGCAACATCAATAACGGGCACATGCATGCTGGGTCTGTGCCCTTACCCACCATCAATGCAGCAAGCAGGAAGCAAATCTGCCTTTCAACGTCCCCGTGTATGATGATAAGAATGGACGCGTGCCCTCACATAATCAGTGATGGGCACGTACCCTCACACATAATCATTGCAGCAAGAATCAAAACTGTATTTCAACGTCCCCCCTGCTTCATCAATAATGGACACGTGTCCTCTCATACGATCAATGCAGCACGGATCAGAAAGCTTCCTTTCAACGACCCCCCGTGCATCGCCAGCAATGGGCACGTGCCCTCACACACCATAAACACAGCAAGAACCAAAGCTGCCTGTGCGTCATCAATCATGAGCACGAACCCTCACACACCACCAATCACACCCCACGAAGGCAGCCCCTGCCCTGCTTGCCCCGATTATGCGGCCAAATGCAAAGTTGCACCAGGTAGCGTCGAACGTGGCTGAACCTGACAGTGAGGATGCACATTGCTGCGATGGCTGGGTAGCGCTTCCATCGGAGGAAGGGCAAGTCTGTGGAGTAGGCAACCCCCAGCGCCAAGCTGAGGACGAGAGTGGCCAGCAAGGGCTGTGAATTAGAAGCGATGCCCAGCCCGATCGCCACCGCGCCCGTGATCAGCACGATGGCAATCCCTGTTTGCATGCTGAAGTCGCCAGACGCCAACGGCAGGTATGGCTTGTTCACCTGAAGACGTTACTCCCCCAGAAATCAGCTCCTCTGCCAGACAATGTTTGTTCGATGGAGGGTCAGAAGAAGGGGAGACCTTCTTCAGGAAAATCTCCGTCCGTCAGGGATCTGTCTCCCTCCCCCGGCCCCCCCCAACCCCCGGGGTGCCCAAAAGACGCCCCCCCCCCCCCAACACACACACACACACACACACACACACACACACACACACACACACACACATGCGCGCGTATGATTGCGCAGAGGGAGGAAGAGGGCAAACGGAGGGAGGGAGGGATGGAAGCTGAGAGGGACAGGGATTCACTCAGTTGTATCCATTCCCAACCCACTTGTTCTGACACAACAAGACCAGGAATTCAACGCGATGAACATGTGCGAACACACATGTTGCTGGACTGTCCGCCAGATGAGGTTTCTTGCAACATGACAGACCTATGAGGGGCACATGGAGTTAATGCGTGTCGATGTTGATTGACCGCACGTCGGCAGAGGCAATGTGGAAATAGACAACTGTATGCAATTGCAGAAACTAGGACTGGGCTGGCTGTTTCAGAATTGAAGCAGCACTACCTTTGTTTCTAACTCTGTAAGCTCTCAATGAGGGAGCTTACCTGTATGTTGGAATTTCCATGGCCCCCACCTCCCTAACCACACAGGGAGCTGTCTTTAAAATAGTTTCCCACTTCTCAGGAAATCCAATCGAGTGCACCCACCCACCTACCCCCCCGCCCGCGCGCACGAGAGAGAAAGAGAGAGAGAAGGGGGGGGGGGAGAGAGAGAGAGGGAGAGAGGGAGAGAGAGGGGGGGGGGAGGAGAGGGGGAGGGAGGGGGGAGAGGAGAGGGAAAGGGGGGATGGGGGCTGGCTGCTGAGGGCGCGGGGGAAATCTCTGACTCTACAACCTCTGACTCTGTCAAGGCACCCCTGCTCCCCTACCGACCGAGGGAACGAGGGGACAGGCAAGCACCCACCAACTCACCTTGTCAATGTCGACATCGAAGAGCTGGTTCAGGCCCACGATGCAGATGTTCATCAACAGAGCAGGCACAAGCGCAGTGGTAATTGCCGAAACCGCTGCCCGTGTCAAAGGTTGTGACCCCTGTACCACCAAAAACAGACCGACTCAAACCCAAAGCACATCCCTTGACAGGCATGGTAAACAGAGTTGCTCTTTAGTAGAGGGCTCCAGCCTGATGGCCTGGACCCTCTACATGGGTGTAATTCGCAAGGGTCAGGAGGTCCCATGAGTGGCACAGGCGGTCTCACGAGGACTGTTGGCAGCGAAGGCGACGCTCTTGCGTACATGCTTGGCCCCTCAAAACCCGGTATAAGTTGCCGTAGTGGTTGGCCATGCGATTGCGACCTCAACAAGCAGGCCCGACCATGGCCACCCGAAACCCCATGGACAGCCCTTTTCTATACCTCCCCACACCCCACCCACCCACACCCCCACCCCACAAGCACCCACTCTCCCTCCCTCTCTCTTTCGCGCGCGCGCACACACACACACACCACACACACACACACACACACACACACACACACACACACACACACACACACAGACAGAGAGAGAGAGAGAGAGAGAGAGAGAGAGAGAGAGAGAGAGAGAGAGAGAGAGGAGAGAGAGAGAGAGAGAGAGAGAGAGAGAGAGAGAGAGAGAGGCGCAAGCACAGCCCGCAGCGTCCCCCCCCCCCCCCCCCGCCGGGGGGGGGGGGGGACTTTTGAAGACCTACCTCTCCCTGCTGCACGGTTACATCCCGCATGTCAGGGCACACACACATCAACCCCTTCCACCGAGAGGGAGAAAGTTCCAATCCCTTTTTATAGCACTTTACATTTTGATAAAAACCAAAGCTGATGAATCCCCCCATTGGCATTCCCCAACGTGGCAGCGCTTGCTTGCCACTAGTTCTGTATTGAATCTTGCATGACACAGGGATGCAAGTTCTGATACACTTCTTGATCTTTTACCGCATGTTGTAAATCAAAAAGGTTAAAATCTGATACCTGGTCCCGCCTTGCTCCCCCTTGCACCAACATTTTGCCCACATATGAGCTGCTGTGGTTTTTGTGATTGACACTCGATAACAAGAGAAACTAAGTTAAGATTCAAAGTCTGTTTGCACAAATGAAATTGTGGGTGTGTTTTTATGCTGTCATGTAGTGTAATTTAATGTAACTTGAAAGTGAGGTTTGTCGGGTATGAGAACCCCGCAAAGCATGGACAGCAAATGCTATGATTGGGAAACACATACTGCCGAGTGCAGCCACAGACCAAAATTCCTCCCAGAGTCCCAATGAAAAAAAATATCAACAAGGGGGTGATGGGAGTGCCTCACCAGAGCAAGCAATGAGACCGACACAACGCTGACAAATGTGCCGAGCATGGTGTGAGGCCGTGTGAACTGGTAGAATGCATTCGCTATTCTGAGCAGGGAAGATACCCCATTCCCTACACTGGTTCCATCTGGATGGCTTGCTGCTTGTTGCAAGGCTGCTGTTGCTGCAAGTCTTTGCACCTTCTGCTTACACTGCTGCCCTTGCAGTTGTAAACCACTGGCTCGTTGTCTCTCTCGTAGGGTGAATCCTCTGGGTGTGGCCCAATCACAAAAAGTTGGTGCCTTTCTGCGCAACCTGTTGTCGGCAACCCCGCGAGGACGTCTCCCTGCTCCAAACCCTCCTCATCACGAGATGATGCGAACACGAGCTGCATTTGAAGGCCTTGAACAACGTTTGAACCGAATAACCAAGAATTTCACGGTACACCAGTGGAACAGGTGGCCAGACGACGGCACTCAGTGATCCGGTTAGGTTTAAAGATTATGACTGCTATCAAGTCCCCATGATAGAGGTCATACTACTCATGAATTATGTATAAGTCAGCAAAAACCCGCGGTAACGCAGTAATTTGACTTCCAAACTCTGCGACCCCAGTCCAATACGAATAAAGGAGGGGCTAGAATTACCGCGTTCTCCACTGGAACACTGTGCAAGCAATCCAGGAGTTGTTGTGGAGTACATGCCGTTCAGCAGTAAGGCGAACTTTCTACCAATACAAAACTTCCGGTCCTCCTAGTTACACACGCACGGTATCGCTGGTGCTATGAGGTTCCCTGCATCCGTCAATCCGCCATCAAGACATTCTCCACCTTTATAAGTGCTGTAACAATCAGTAAGCATACATTTCCATGAGAGGACGCTGATACCCTGAAATCATTCAAAGTCGGATAAGCCCGGGAAAAGCAGATCAGGAAATATATCAGCACTAACACCAATGACAACCCCTAAGGCTGAAGTCATAGACTCAATTTTACTAACCTGGTCCCTCCACAGTTGCTCTAATTGGTCCCTGGGCTGCTCGGGTGATCGCGGGTGCACAGCCGCGATAGTAGGCGGAGCCCCGCAACTCCTTTGAGACTGTTGGCGTCCCCAAGGGTCCAACAGCAATTCAAATCACACCGGCTCAAGTTGCGGCAGCAGAGTCAAAGATGAGCTGCCCCCAATGTAGAGACCACGACATGAGTCTCGTAACCCTTGCCGTTCGTTCACCCTGCGACTGCTTTTCAGGCCTATGTACAACTGGATCACAGATACCACGTAGTACTACCACTTTATTGCGTCCGCGTGTCCACGACATCGCTGTAGTACCTTCAGATACCAGCCCTGCCTCTCGAGTCCAAGTTTTGGGAGGTGGGACCAGTTCGGGACCAACGCAACTTCCTGGGTTTGGGGACTGATCATGTCTACCTCGTGTCAGTCAAGTTGCGTGGCACCATGCACCGGATGTTCCTACGTCTATTATTTCCTGTACAGGAAAGGAACACATATGTGCCGGGTGATGCACACGCTCCTAGGTACAGACCAAGAGGAACATCACACTTAGTAGTGAAGGCACACGCTCCCCATATGCAGCGGTTCCCCCCTTTACATCAGACATAGAAGTATGAAAACCAACGGGGGGTTCCTCCCTGAATACGGGAATTCCTTGAACTTGTAGTAGGGAGGTATATACGTGCAGCATTGAGGGATTTTCCAGCTAGAACATAAAATGTACATGGTCCTTTCGTCCTCGGGCTGACAGGAGTCTCCGCATATCATGTGGCCCTGAATTCCAAATTCAAGCGTGGACAAGCTGACAAAGGCTGGTTAACAAAATCAGCGTTCCCTGGTGCACCCCTTGCTGCAAGCCTCGCCGATTAGTGCCTCTCTGGATATCGTGATGGTCAGTATTAATAGTCAAAACACCATTAGTACGTTGTGGACGATGACAGCTTCTGCCATGCTTCGCTGGTGA
>MVGU01001116.1:85000-112500 GCA_002005505.1 Botryococcus braunii | reverse complement strand
AGGTGGGGAACGTCGGATGCCAAAGGGGGTGGCCACACAGTCGCCCAAGTTGCCACCATCTGTTCAACAAGGGGTTTCTCTGCTGCTGCTCGAGCAGACTCCTGGAAAAGAAAACACAATCCAGAATCAGTGATGAAGATGAAGAAATGAGGCATGGGCGCTGGAAGGTACGAAACATGCTGAAAGCAACAAGACGCTCACAGAGTCCTCTGACATTCCATAGAAGTGAGCTCGGTACACACTCAAGGCCATTCCCGCTGCGGCGCAATAACCCGCCAAGGGAAGGGGGAGCACCTCTCCTTCAACCACTTATGTGCACTGTTGCCTGCAGTTTAAGAGTGTTGCCCTTTATCTATGTAGACACAAGGCACACAGTTTTAGATACATAACGTCATGGCTTAGAAACCGCGGAAATAGTAGACACTCTGGAAATACAAACTTTATCATTGACACATCAAAGTTACAAGCAGAGTGAAATACCTCCTCCTAAGACAAGTATTGCACCCCTAAATCCACCAGGAGATTCTCCTACACTTGTAGTCTCATTGCCTGCCCCAACCCCCCCCCCCCATCCCCTCAGGCGAGGCAAAACACAGAAATTGGAAGACTCTTTGACAAACCCCTTCATATCCATATTCACAACGCCTTTAGTTTTCAGTCTCTCCCCCCCTCCCTTCTCTGCCTGTGTGTGTGTGTGTGTGTGTGTGTGTGTGTGTGTGTGTGTGTGTGTGTGTGTGTTTGTGTGTGTGTGTGTGTGTGCGTGTGTGTGTGTGTGTGTGTGCACGCCCGTATGCGGCCACGCGCCCGCTCACACGCGGTTTTGCACTGTTTTGGGGGAGGATTCTTCCCCTAAACCTCAATAACTGGTGCATTCAAGCCTCTAACAGGCATGCACTACACCTTATTATCATAGAAAAGAGACAATGACGAGGACCATTCTGAAGGAAGAAAGGGATTACTGCGGCAAGGCGGCCGCGCCTCACGACCTCCAGCTGCTGTCGCTGTTCATCTCGAAGAGCGATAGCTTCAAGTATGCGTTGAGACTCGGTGACTGGTAAGCCTTGCACCTACATCCGTCCACCCAAACATTGTAGTTGCACTGCGCAATACTGCAAGTCCCATGTTCCCTCCTCTAATAACCACACCCTCCGACCTACCCGGCCCCTCTACCTGGAACTCCCACCCCAGAAAGTACTCCCGCCTTCCCTCCTCTCAACCCCTCCCTCCCTCCGTCCCTCCCTGCCCCCCCCCCTTTCCCTCCCACCTCACCTTCTTATGCACCCTCTCACGCGCGCACTCCTACTCACCCTCCCTTTCCCCCTCGTACGGCAGACCTTGCATTCGGGCGCGTCAGTTTACAACCGTGCACGTATCCCCTCCCCTCTTCACCTCTCACCCTGAGAGAGAGAGAGAGAGAGAGAGAGAGAGAGAGAGAGAGAGAGAGAGAGAGAGAGAGGGAGAGAGAGAGAGAGAGAGAGAGAGAGAGAGAGAGAGAGAGAGAGAGGGAGAGAGAGGGGGGGGGAGGAGAGAGAGAGAGAGAGAGAGAGAGAGAGAGAGAGAGAGAGAGAGAGAGAGAGAGAGAGAGAGAGAGAGCGTGTGTGTGTGTGTGGTGTGTGTGTGTGTGTGTGTGTGTGTGTGTGTGTGTGTGTGTGTGTGTGTGTGTGTGTTTGGGGGAGGGGGCGGGGGCCGGCGCAGACGTGGCCTCACCCCACCAGTCCTGGCCCCTGTGCAACAAGAAATACCACTGGACAGCCAAAATGAGAGCTTGTTTGCAGGAGGGGAAAAGTCGGGCGCAAACTCCTACTATACCTGCTTACTAGCACCCATCGTGGCCCTCAAACCCCCTACCTTCTTCCATATGCCCCAACAATTGCCCACACTGTCATGTAAATGAGCCTCAAAGCACATATGCCCATGGTTGAAGCAGTGCCTGGCACTAACTGGCTTAAGACTATAAGAGGAATGGCAGATGACTTTGCACAAACACCAGGACACACCCTTGGTTGCGCAGGGTGGCTCTGCATGGGATGAAGGACAGGAAGGGGCCGCCCGCTGTTTTTCTGGGCAACCTTTCCGCCCAAGGTAAAATCGATGAAACCAGATGAACCTCCAGGACGCGCTTTTGACTTGGCCCGAACCACTTCATCCGCCGTAAGAGGCTTTGCTTGCTTGTTCCCTCCTCCACTGAGAACCCATGGCCAACACCCTGATGTTGTTCATGTCATTGAATGTTTTGTCCCCTTTGGGGGCTGCACATGTGTGGATTTTTGCAGATGCAAACCCCGACAGAAACAAACAATGACGACATCAACTAAAGGAACACGCAAGGTGTGTATGCAGAGGGGCGGGGGTGGGGGGCAGACTAAAGAGAGATGCACTGCGTATGTGAGTGCTAGAATCAGAGGAGGGCAGGAGAGAGGAATGGGGGAAGAGGGGGAGAGGGAATGAGACAGAGACAGAGAGAGGGGGAGGTGACCATGCTTTCAACATGCACCTTTCTCGATGCTACAAGAGCATGAAACCGCTTCCACAGCACATACGGCCAGACAAAATGCCAAAAAAGCCCTGGATCTTGAAATCCGCCGCAAAGTTGCCAATATATGTGTCTCCAATACACACAAAAGCACAGGACAGGCGTGGTAGACCAAATTGGACGGAAATTGTATCCTTACTAGGCAGACATGCATACTTCTGATGACAAGTACGTACCCAGGCCGAGGTATAAAACCACGGGCTGCACCCTGTGCACCAGCAAGGTTAGGGGCACCGTCCGGTCCCCGGGGTACCCCCAAGGGAGTTGCCGTTGCTAAGGGATCTACTGCAGACCTCGACGTGCGCTGCCCTTGCTCCCCTATGTTAGCCATAGGGCCATCAGGCATCCCAACCTGCTCACCCGGTCGTCCTCCACTAGTGGCCTGCTGTAACACACTCTGGTCCGGCGCTTGCATCAGCAATGTGCTGGCTTGCAACTTAAGCCAGGTTTCACAAAGCATGGTGGCGGCGTCTGCTATGTCAGGGTACCTGGGCAACCGCAGGGCTCAATTGGTCCCTGCTAGAAGAGCTTAGAGTTTCAATGGGGCAATTGCTTCTAACATCACAGGCGCAAACAGGGCCATCCCACTGGTATGGCTTTCAATTATTGAAGGCCGCTTGCATGCATGGCACGCGTGCACGCGCGCATACACACACACACACACCACACACACACACACACACCACACACACACACACACACACACACACACACACACACAGACACACACACACACACACACACACACACAGAGAGAGAGAGAGAGAGAGAGAGTGTGAGAGTGAGAGAGAGAGAGAGAGCGAGAGAGAGAGAGAGAGAGAGAGAGAGAGAGAGAGAGAGAGAGAGAGAGAGAGAGAGAGAGAGAGAGAGAGAGAGAGAGAGAGAGAGAGAGAGAGAGAGAGAGGGAGAGCGGCTGATACAAAATAAGACATAGCTAGTCAGGACCACCTGTACTTCTGGAGCTTAGCCACAGCCTTTGGGAGATTACTGCTGGAAAGCATATCAGAGTGGAGCGGCAAAATGCCTAGAGTGCGGATTAGATGGCGGAGGAAACTGGTCTGCCGGTCTGCTTCCGCAGCCAGAAGCCAGGATTCCAATGTTGGCAAAAAGGGTGGGACTCCACAAAGCCTCTTCAGAATGGCGGATTGAGACGTTGCATGGATAGCTTTCAACTGTTCGCACCGCACTTCCCAACTCTTCTCCACACCCATTAAAGCAACCAATTCCCCTGCAACAAAATCACAGCTGAGATCACACTTTGTAAAACCCCAAATTCACCATTTAACAGGACACCGTCATGCCAGCAACCCCCCCCCCCCCACCCACCACACACAAAAACAACAACGATAACAACACCAAACGACGAAGACAACCAATAACAATAACAATGATGACAACAGCAAGACCACCACGCCATCAAACACACATCTGGACGGGTAGTGAGGAGAGCGGTGCAATAGAAGAGAGAAAGAAAGGCTTACAAAGAACATTGGGCCATTAATATAGTATGCGAACGGGAGACAGATGAGGATCTGCTAGATAAGGGTGTACCGACAAACTCGAGTCGACCAATTCCACCATTAGCATCCAGAAAGTTCCGATGGCGCTCAAGGCGAGCCTGACGTTCCTGGGCTAAGCTATCTGCTGGGTTAGGAAGGACCCCAGCAGTCTCTGTCGAAGCCAAGAGAACTGCATTTTCCTGTGGAATCGCCACAATGGAATCCACTACCTCCTCTGCTTGTCCCTGCTCTTGCTTACTAACCTGGTCCCCGATAGGGCCAGGGGGACCGGCTGCCTTTCGCACCATCCGCTCCAGAAATCCCCGCACTGAGCTGCGCGTCTTTGAGAAGTACTCCCTTGCTTGAGTTTCTTCACAACCTGCCTGGAGCACCTCACATCGCCCTTGTGACTTTGAGGCGGCGTGCAAAATGCACAGAATAAACCCCCGAACCCACCACGGAGGACAAGAAGACATTAACAATAATTGGCATTGGCCTGTCAGGCGGGGGCGCGCGCGCGCGCATCTGTGTGTGTGTGTGTGTGTGTGTGTGTGTGTGTGTGTGTGTGTGTGTGTGTGTGTGTGTGTGTGTGTGTGTGAGAGAGAGAGAGAGAGAGAGAGAGAGGGAGAGAGAGAGAGAGAGAGAGAGAGAGAGAGAGAGAGAGAGAGAGAGAGAGAGAGCGAGAGAGAGAGGATTAGAGAGAGAGAGGGAGAGAGAGAGTGGGGGGTGTGGGTGGTGTGTCGAGTGTGTGTGTGTGTGTGTGGTGTGTGTGTGTGTGTGTGTGTGTGTGTGTGTGTGAGAGAGAGAGAGAGAGAGAGAGAGAGAGAGAGAGGGGGGCAGGGAGGGAGAGAGAGAGGGAGAGAGAGAGAGAGAGAGAGAGAGAGAGAGAGAGAGAGAGAGAGAGAGAGAGAGAGAGAGAGAGAGAGAGAGAGAGAGAGAGAGAGAGAGGAGGGGAGAGTGAGAGTGTGTGTGTGTTTGTGTGTGTGTGCGTGTGCGTGTGCGTGTGCGTGTGCGTGTGTGTGTGTGTGTGTGTGTGTGTGTGTGTGTGTGTGTGTGTGTGTGTGTGTGTGTGTGTGTGTGTGTGTGTGTGTCTCTGTGCACGTTCGCGGGTGCGCCAGGTATGCATCCTGCCAAACAAGAACATGGTGACTTCGCAAGCCTGAACACATCAACCCGAAATCCGGCCGTTCACCTCCCCATCCGGGACAAAAAACCTTCGTTTACCTGGCAAGCAGTGGTTCAAAGCACCAGGTCAACATATTACATAAAGTAGACTCCGATTTGACCAACAGGGTTCATGACACAAGATGGAAGCATAAGGGACCTACTTTCTGAGCGAGAACTGCTGCTGTCTCTTTTGTCAATGTGTCTTGCAGGGCAAAAAATGCCAAAAATAATTCTTCTGCTTGAGGATCCAAACGTGCATTCTTTGCAACTGCAGTTGACTCTGGGGCCACTGCTCCCTCCGCAAGTGGTGTACTAAGGCCTACACAGATTCCACACAAGTTAAGAAATGATTTCTTACCTTGAATACTTATCCGCGAACAAATAGAGAAGAGTATGAGGACTAGGGCAATCCCCGACTAGTACAGACGCTGAGACGTTCATAAACAGGAAGAAAAAGGACGGGAATGCTTTAAAGACGGAGTTTTTAAACGAGGATTCCACTCTTGTTACTGCACTGGATGACAATGTTCAGTGCAGGAAGACCACCAAACAACCCACCTCCTTTCTCCTGTATACTTCTTGCTGCAGCGCTTTCGTTGTCAAAAACATTTCTTCCTGTAGCAGTTAAATGTTGCTGAATTGACTGGTCCAAAAAACGCTTTTGCCTCCAAAACTCTGCCAATTGCTTCTTGAACCTGAAGTTGCAAGGGTGGGGGTCAAGAAACATGGGAGGAAAAAAATACACTTTAAAAGGGGTTGTTGTAAAATCGAGTACAAAATTCTCACAAGTCTTTGTGTTCTTTAGTAAGCATTGGCTTTATTGTAGAGCCTTCGACAACTTTCCGCTGCTGCAAAAGATCGTTGACTTCGCCACTGTCACCGCTCGGACCAGCAACATTGGTAAGTTGCGGTAGACAGGTCAAAATTGGATGATCCGTTACAACAAATGTGCCGGTTTGCGGATCCGCAAGCGTGGATACTGGCTGGCCTTGCTCCCTTCCACTAATCGCAGGAGTTGGGCCCGCTTCAATCATCTTGTGTAGCCCTACCGGAAGGAACTGAGAAGAACCGATCAAATTTAAATCCTCAACATGAGTTGTTTGCAAAATGAGTTCTTCTCAACAATTGCTATCTACTTCAACAGGCTTATGAGAAGTAGACCGGGCCGTTCTGAACGGCCTGCACTGTACCGCACGATCCGTACGTCCAACCATCTCGTAGCCAACTCTCCAGTACACGCACCTTCACACCTACCGGGACGCTCTGCACAGCGTCCGCGATATGCCTGACGCCCCAAATGTCGGAAAACATTTCATTATCTAGTTTTGCCTAATGCTATACTTGGATTTGCACACGATATTTGTCTCCTCGCACAGTACGTGATCCAGGACACGGAAGCACTTTTTCGATTCAGGATTAAACATTCTGCAGGATAGCTACTGCTGGATAAGACGGTATGCATTAAGCTCACGAGCTTTAACAATCCTTTGAGTCAAGAACCGATATATTATACCGTGATCGAGATCTAGTCTTCCCTCCCAAGGAATGCCAGCACATTTGGGGCCTTTGCCTGTGTAGAATGAAGGATGATGGCGATGCCAAGCATGTGTGAGTGAATTTGAAAATTTAAGGTTTGTTGATGTCCTTTCAATGGGTTTGTTAGTGTCAGCTGCGTTGTTTATACCATCCAGCTGCGTATGAAAATTGCTGCCGGGAGTAACCACGAAGTTTGGCGCAGTGACGTGCCTCCCGGCTTTGAATATGTTGCAGACGATACCCCAGAATTAGGAAACGGCAGTGAAGAGGCACAATAGGCTACAGACACAGTGCCTGATAGAGAGGAGGATCAGCTGGAGGCCCAGCTGGAAGAACTGAAGCTAGTATGCTGTAGTGTGTTGTCGATTCTCCGTGATGGATATTCTCCATGGAGGTGCTTTTTTGGGACTGTAATTCGTTCACAACAGTGTTGTACAGTATTTTTGTGAAGAGTACTTTTGTTGAGACTACCGCGGGCTCGGGCAGTTGAAGTCAAGCTAAGCAGCACAAGCATGGGGATGTCGAAAGGTCCGGGGCATTGGCCTTGTGAAGACAAGCTGTCAACTACATAATGCAGGAACCCATCACTTTTTTTGAGCAGGTTGGCGAAGCAAAGTGTGACGTTGGCCAGGCGGATGTACCAGGAAAGGACTCAAATTTGCGTGACACCCCTGAAGATGCCATCAGTTCCATCCCAGCTGGAGATAAACATTACATGTCTGCAACTAGCATTGGCGATCTCCCCATCACTAAGCATCAACTTCAGGGGTAGGCCTTTCTAACCTTTGATTAAAGGGCTTTGTCTCGAACCAAATCCTCTTGCATCTACCTAGACTCTTGCTTTTGCCATGGACTTTTTCTTTAGTGTGACCTGCAGTCTAGAATTGCAATCTACTTAGAAAAGCCGTTCCATCCTGGCTTGGTGATGTTCACTTCGCTGGAGCTTTGAAACTCATATGGAAGTGTCTTTCACACAAGACTTGGAGGAGTCCTAGTTGGAAAATACAGGCTGTACACAGAGATGAAGTTTGAGAGGCCCTCGCAAATCCAGGTGGGCCAAGAAAGCTTAAAATGGCAGTCTGGGGGCGGGCGCGAAACGATGGACGCGAAGGCTGAGGGAGGGGGATCTTCAGCAGTCAAAGGGTGGGGGCAGCCCCCCCCCCCCCAAAAAAAAAAAAACCCCCCATGGAAAGGGGGGGGGCATGGTTGCCGGGCTCTGTGTTGAACAATGTTCTAAATGTGTCAACTGTCCATTCCATGTTTTGCGGTGGTATCCGTCTTTCGCAGTGTTACTTCTTGTCTGGACCTGGCACAGTTTTTGCGCGTACAAAGATAGACATGTTTGTGCAGGCAACCAAATTGCTGATGATTTCAACCCCTCCGTTTCGAAATCGTGTAGCACAGGTAAGCACCCCCGAAGCGAAATTTGGAGGTGAAGGGGTTCCAACATTGCCGGTCTGCTACAAATCTAAGATGTGTTGCAACAGAGCAATGCTGATCTGATTACAACCTAGCACTCCCAATTTAGTAGGCAGACAACTCTGAAGCGCTCTAATGTCATCGTATGAGGGTTAAAAGCATTCTTTGGTAATAACTCCATGTCTTTTGATTCTGTCTTTCTAGGTGGAGCAGATTGAGCAGTGATGCAACTCTGTATATCACAAGGGTTTTAAAAAAGTTTAATCTTGGTTCATGCGGTTATCTTGTATAGACTTTAGGTAAGCTATCAACAGGCGAGTGTGGTTTACAACTGGATATCGCTGTGGGAGGCACATCACATCCTCACCACATCAACACACTCATGAACGCATGCTGGTACCGCTCCCCCCCCCCCTGTCTCTCTCTCTCTCTCTCTCTCTCTCTCTCTCTCTCTCTCTCTCTCTCTCTCTCTCTCTCTCTCTCTCTCTCTCTCTCTCTCTCTCTCTCTCTCTCTCTCTCTCTCTCTCTCTCTCTTCTCTCTCTCTCTCTCTCTCTCTCTCTCTCTCTCTCTCTCTCTCTCTCTCTCTCTCTCTCTCTCTCTCTCTCTCTCTCTCTCTCTCTCTCTGCGCCACGTCAAATTTTGTATTTTCCAGGTGCCCTTGTGTGGAGGGAGAACCTGCCAATGTGAGGATGTGTGCAATGTCCGTATGCGGATATGTAAGCAAGAAGCAGAACATAACCAATTCGTAGTATTCAAAAACTTTAATGTGGGACTTGCGTGCGCTCTCATATGTGCATGCGTCAAGGCCATATGCATAGCACATTTCCCCAGTCATGTCATGCCATGTTGGTTGTATTTGAGGGAGGGGTTGTGGTCTTATGGCTATGTTCATGCATCTGCATGTGGTTTCCGAGTGTTCTTTCATAAAGCACCATTGATCCACGAGATGAGAATGGCAGGTGGTTGCTTTCAAGGCTGCTGGAAATGTTCAATTTGGTCTCATCATATACAAGAGCATTAAGTTGCTTTGCCAGGGTGGGTAATGTCTGGCATGAGTTGCTTGGGTGAATATGGTACCTTCACTGTCATGGCTCATGAAGAAAGTGACGTGAGCTTTGTCTCATGTACAGGAGTACCTTGAATCATGGATCAGGACGTTATTGGAAGACACGGCAGGTTCACGAATATGATGAAGAAGAGAATCTTACAGTCAAAGAACATTCCAACTATAGTGTTTGATGAAGCTGATAAAGTATTGAAGGTAACTTTACTACCGATATGTGAACATTTAATCTGTTGCCCCTCCGATGATAATCATGCTTCTTCCGGAGACTGCACCCTCTAATCGCTCTTCATCTGCTCATTTGAAGCGACTCTGTCTGCGTTGCTGTTTGTGGTTGGCATGTGGAACATGTTTGCATGATGCCACTTCCTGGTACGTACGTATGGCTCAGTTTTTGTAGTCCCTTCCACCACATCATGTCAGAAGAAAGCAGTGCTTGTCGCAATGATTGCACATTATGCTGGTTGTAACACCGGGAAGGCAGAGTACGAGAGAGAGAAGAAGATTGAGAGGTAAATAGATGGATTTCAATCTTCGTTACATATATTTCCTTCATCTCTATATAGATATCCATCCTTGCTCATAGCACCGACCTGGTCCCATCCTACGAGGGGCAAATAGTGAGGAACCTTCCGCTACAACCAGCTATCAGTGTTCCCGCCACTGCATGTGACGGGCTTCGACACATTGTCTAAGGCTGGTTTAGTAATGTTGAGTCTGGTATCTGTACAGTATTCAGAAGTTCATAGTTGGAGAATGTGGCTAGACGGCTCCGCCGTCCACTGGGCGTCCCAGCCCTGCCAGTCCTTTCGGGATCCTAAAGGATATTCTAATACTCGTCTTATAACTCCATAAGAAATATAGGACTTACATTCCAGCTCAGCAGCTAGCTAGAGGGTTGTCCGAGGTTCCATCACTCACTATGCGAGTGCCCGATTGTACCGTATCAGAGCCGGGTAACTCCATCGGGGTACCCACACTCGCACCGGTACCCACAGCACAACAAGTAATGAAAAGTAATGGAAGGAGACCGTTACACTGGTTGCAAGTTAGTTGACGTTGCATGAATTAGTTGAAATTGTTTATGTTCTGTCCCAATAGGAAGCCCCATGCAAATTTGCTTCAACCTGAAATTATAACTTGGGCATGTTGCAATTTTCGGCATTGTCACGGTCAATTGGTTTGCCACAACTGCTGTTGCAAATAGCAAGGTGTGGCTTGCCCAAAGATTAAAACGATGCTATATTGGACTGTTGCAGGGTCTCTCTCCCTTTCGGTGTTTGTTGTTTGGGTCGAAGTTTTGATGATGAGAAAACTGCGCAAGGTCTTAAAGTCCTAAGGAGTACATTTAGTACGCCAGACCCTCAAAAGGAGTTTGTGCACGAGCAGGATTTAATGTTCCTGTTTTATCCCTGCAGACGGACGCCTCCGCATCAGATTCTGTGCAAATGATCAACCAGGTTCGGCTCAGGATTCGAACTTGCACATCTTATTGTTTACAGCCACTTCTTGCGAGCAAATGAAGGGGTTCGCTTTGAAAGTTGTCGCCAAGGACGCCAATCAGGTATGGGCTTGCAATCACAGCGGTCACTTTCAATGAGGCGGGACACCCCGTTCATGGCCCATTCAAATGAAGGTAACACTACCAAATTTGGCGTATGTCACTCCTCGTTTGATTGTGGCCAATGTTTGTCTCGTGCCCACTTATTGTAGAATGGCCATGCAACCCGTGATTGCAAACCAGGAGGTGATTGCGAGTCAGGAGGTGGTTGCAAGGCAGCCGAGACCGATTGCCTGTGCATGGCACACCCACACCAATAAGATCGAGCTTGATGCACCTCAACGTTCTTCAGGCACGTTTCAATGCTATATATGTAGAAAGCAGCGATCCGTTTCCGGTGCAAAGTCATGCAATATGCCTCCATCCTGAAAGAATCTTCCAAGCTTAACGGGTTTATTGGCTTGGGGCTTGGCCACTCGTTAACAGAGGGGTTTAAATATCAGGGCTTAGGTGTTTGTACCCAGAGAGCAACTTTCACTTAAACTCGTTAAGCAGCATCGAGTAGTGCGCCTGACTAGCATCAAATCAATCCTACTTCATGTCTGCCACTCCACGCTTCACGCCTTTAATTTTTGACCCCGCGTTCCCAAGCGGTTTGTGAGGTACTTTGTCTATTGTCAATTGTCATCGCTGCTATGCGATTTGTTGAATACCCTTGGTTATGGGAAACATAGGTGTGATGCTGTTAACATCGATTTTTCGAAATCAAAGGTTGTGCTCTCGACTAACTTTGTCCATACGAGTTCAAAGGCTTGCCAATACATCAGCATTTGGCGAATTAAAAGTCTTATCAATGCATCAGCGTTAAATCGGGGTTGGGTGTGTATAAAGGGACCCTAAACCTTTCGACAATTGTGGAAGGTGAAAGTCTTGAACGACACGATTTCCCTCGATGCGAGAAGCTTGGGCTGACTATCATGTTCGTGTTATGTGTTAACAGTACTGGCATAGTAGACCAAAATGCACGCTCTTCCGGCAGCCAATGCTTTAAATCACGAGTACGGACCTAGGCTAAAGAATGAATCCATGGACTTGACCCTGTGCACCAGCAAGGTTAGGGGCACCATCTGGTCGCCGGGCTACCCCAAATAGAGTTGCAAGGGTTAGGGGATCTACCATAGACCTCGACATGCGATGCCCTTGCTCCCCTATGGTAGCCACAGGGCCGTCAGGCATCCGAACCCGCTCAGCCGGTTGGTCTCCACTCGGGGGCCGCTGCACCACACTAGGGTCCGTCGCTACCACACAACCACTGTGTTGGCTTCCGTATTACGTCAGTTTCTGCGCGCGTTGGCGGCCCGGACTATGTCAGGGTATTTGTGCACCCGCGAGACTGGACTGGTCACTCCTGGAGGAGCTTAAATAATGCGGTTGTGTTGCACGTCACAAGCGCAATAGGGCCATCTTAGTAGTAGTATGGCGGTCCATTATAGGGTGCACACACACACACACACACACACACACACAACCACACACACCACACCACACACACACACACACACACACACACACACACACACGCGCGCCGCGCGCGGCGCACGCAGACAGACAGACAGACAGAAGAGAGAGAGAGAGAGAGAGAGAGAGAGAGGAGAGAGAGAGAGAGAGAGAGAGAGAGAGAGAGAGAGAGAGAGAGAGAGAGAGAGAGAGAGAGAGAGAGAGAGAGAGAGAGAGAGAGAGAGAGAGAGAGAGAGAGAGAGACGGGGGGAAGAGGGGGGGTGTGTATGAGCACTTATCACATACACCCGTCGAAGAGACAAGCACAGTACTACAGATTGGGGAAGGGGAGATGATATATGTTACCATGCCGAGGTCTGTGCCCAAGACGACTTTGGTATACATCATGACAAAAGCCAACGAGAAGGGGGGGGGGGGGGAGATCCAGAGAGGGAGAGAGATAGTCATGAATCTATGAAGAGTATCTATGTTGAGACTACCTCGGGCTGTTCAGTTCAAGCTAAGCAGCACAAACACGGATTGAGAGGGTTGGGGATTAGGCTTTGTGTAGACATGATGTCAAGTACATGTCGCAAATTGCTTTAATGACACAGCAATTCTTTTGAGCAAGAGAAAAAGAAAAAGAAAAAGAAAGAGTGATCTAAACCAAGTGGTTTGGGGGGGGGGGGAGAAAAAACAACAACAACAACAACAACAACAACAACAACAAAGGGACTCGACGTTGGATGACACCCTTTAAGATGCCATCAAGACCGTCCCTGATGGAGATACACTTTGCACGTCTGCAACTAGCTTCGATGACCTCCCCATTCCTACGCCTCTATAATGGGTGCAGGCCTTGTAGCATTTGGTTAAAGGGCTCTTTCTAGAGCCAAGCCTTTCAGCATCTACGTATACGTAGCCCCTTGCGTTTGCCATGGTTTGTTGTGATGAACTACCTAAGGCTTTACTAAGCATGATTGTGGTGTCTATGTGATGTTCATTGGTGAGAAGTACTCCCCTCGAGGTCTCAAATTTTAAGAGGATGTCTCTTTCGCGGAAGAGTTATGAAAGTGGGGGCTATATACGGAGTTTAACTTTGACAAGCCCTCACGACTTTAAACCTGCCCCAGAAGCGTAGAGTGGCAATGTAGGTGCGTGCGCGAAAGAAGGGAAGCGAAGGTTGAGGGATGGGGATCTTCAACAGCCGAGGGGTGGGGTTGAAGCAATTAAATTTATTTCAAAATTAGATTTGTTCTGTGCATGAAACCACATTGCCGATGATTTCAACTCCTCCGCTTCGAAGTCTTATAACACAATATTGAACCCGGGGAGCAAATTTTAGGGGTGAAGGGTTTCAAATAGTGCGGGATTGGTGCAAATGCAAGGATCTGGTATCACAGAGCAACGCTCATCTGTTCACAACCCAACAGTCTCAAAATAGTATGTAGTGAATTTTGAAGCAGGCGTAAGTGAGAATCTAAAGTATCCTTTGACAACAAGTCCGTCTCCATTTTGGATGACGGACTTATAACGGATAAAAAGACGGGTTCCTGTTGTAAATTTTTTAAGGCGTTGAGTACTGATGCCATCCGCCATTCGGTATATCAGAGGACCCCGCATGGTGTTTGTGCACGAGCAGGGTTTTCTGCATATGGGGGTGGGTGTGTGTGTGTGTGTGTGGGTGTGTGTGTGTGTGTGTGTGTGTGTGTGTGTGTGTGTGTGTGTGTGTGTGTGTGTGTGTGTGTGTGTGTGTGTGTGTGTTTGTGTGAACTCCTTCATATCTAACTTTGTGCGACTGATTAATTAGCTTCGGATGGGAATCCGAACTTGCAGATCGAATTGTTTTCAGCTACTCCTAACGAGCAATTGAAGGGCCCGGGCTTTGCCATGGACTTTTGTCGAGGATACGTATGGGCTTACAGTCATCATAACGTCACTTTCAATGTATGGGGACACTGCTTTCATTGCCTATTTGGTCTATCTCTCCGCGTTGATTAACATCGATGTTTGTCTCCTGCCCGTTTATTGCATAATGGCCATGTAACTTATGATTGCAAGTCAAAAGGTGGTTGCGAGGTAGGGCGGCCATGACAGGTTGCCGAGAGCGTGGCACCTCCAAAGCAACATGATAAAGCTTGACGCTTATTAACTTCTTTGATGTACCTCAACATCCAATGGGAGGGATGTGGAAGTGGAGAAAAGTTTGTGCATAGTCATGCAACCTGCATCTATGTGGAAAGAATCCTCTAACGGGTTTCGTGGCTTGGGGCTTCTCCACCTGTTAATAGCCGGTTGATAAAGGGGTTCAGGTTTTTGTACTAAGAGAGGAGCAATGAAAGCAAGATCAAGTGGTGCGCCTGATCTGCATCAATTCAATGTGACTCTTATCTTGCTTCTCCACCCATGCCTCACGCCTTCATTTCTTGACCACGCGTTCCCAAATTGTTTGTTAGGCACTCTGTTTTTAAGTGCAATTGCTGCTATGGTGGTGGTGGATTCCAATGGTTATGCGAAATGTCGGTCTAATGTAGTTTATGGTAATTATCGGAGTCCCAGGTTGTGCTGCCAAGTCATTCTGTTGAAAAATATTTGAGTAAATCACCATTCGGCGAATTAAAAGTCTTATCAATGCATCAGCGTTGGATGGGCGTTGGGTGTGTATAACGCCAAATCTTTGAACAATATTGAAGTGTTGAAGGACATGATTTCTCCTCTATGGGAGAAGCTTGGGTAGACTATCATCTTCGTGCCTACGCGATAATTATAAGGGCGTAGTAGACCAAAATGCCTTCGGTAGACATGGATGCTTTCGATGATAAGTCCGAACGTACCGAAGTCGAGGAATGAATTAACGGGCGTCGAAGCCACGGGCTCCACCTTATGCCCAACACGGTTTGGGCACCGTCTGCTCCACGGGCTAACCCCGAAATGCTAGGGGATCTACCACAGACCTCGAAGTTCGTTTCCCTTGCTCCCATATAATAGCCATATGGCCGTCAGGCTTTCCAACCCGCTCACCACCACTAGGGGGCTGCTGTACCACGCTCGGGTCCGTCGCTTACATAACCGCTGTGTTGGCTTGCATCTTATGCCAGTGTTCACAAAGCACGGTGGCGGCCTGTGCTATGTCAGGGTCCCTGTGCAACCCCGAGGCTGAGGCTCAATTGGTCGTTGCCAGAAGAGCTTAATTTTCAGTAGGGCGGTTGCGTATTAGGCCATAGGCTCAATAAGCTCATAGGCAATAGGCTCAATAGGGCCATCCTTACATATTACATTATATAATATGATAGTCAATTATAAAGCCCACGTGCACGCATGCACGCTCAGCGCGCGCGCATACACGCACTCTCTCTCTCTCTCTCTCTCTCTCTCTCTCTCTCTCTCTCTCTCTCTCTCTCTCTCTCTCTCTCTCTCTCTCTCTCTCTCTCTCTCTCTCTCTCTTTATATATATATATATATATATATATATATATATATCTCTCTCTCTCTCTCTCTCTCTATCTCTCTCTCTCTCTCTCGCTCTCTCTCTCTCTCTCTCACACACACACACACACACACACACACACACACACACACACACACACACACACACACACACACACACACACAAGGGGGATGGTGGGGGAGGGGGGGAAGAGAGAGAGAGAGAGAGAGAGAGAGAGAGAGAGAGAGAGAGAGAGAGAGAGAGAGAGAGAGAGAGAGAGAGAGAGAGAGAGAGAGAGAGAGAGAGAGAGAGAGAGACAGAGAGAGAGGTGTCAGACACACGAAGCGATGGATATAATGAGATAAAGCTACTTCGGACCACCTGTAGTTCTGGAGTTCAGCCACAGCCTTTGGAAGATTACTGCTACAAAGGACATTACGGTGAAGCCGCAGATTGGCAAGAACGGGGATTAGATGCCGGAGGAAACTGGTTTGCTGGTCTCCTTCGGCAGCCAAAAGCCACGACTCCAATGTCGGCAAAAAGGATGGCACTTCACAAAGATTCTTTCCAATGTCCGTGTGGGATTCTGACGTTACAAGAATAGCTCTCAATTGTTCGCGCCGCATTTCCCAACTCTTCTCCATACCCATTAAATTAGCGAATTCCCCTGCAACAGACCAAAGTTGAGATCACTCATTTGTAAACCCCAAAACCCACTTTGATTGACACCCTTGCCCCCACTCCCCCCCCCCCCCACACACACACACGTGACAAGAACAATACCAGCGGCAATACCAATAATAATACTGACAACAACAAGACCGTCACATCAAACACACCTCAAGAATGGGAATAATAAGAGAGGTGGGTTGAAGAGATGAAGAGAGGCTTGCGAAGAATCTTGTGGGCCATGGGTTTAGTATGCGAACGAGAGACAGAGACGGATATTCGGTGAAAAGTTGTACCAACAAACTCGAGTCGACCAATTCCACCATTAACATCCAAAAACTCCAGATGGCGCTCAAGACGTTCCCGGGCTAAGTCATCTGCTTGGGTAGGATGGACCCCGGCAGTCTCCGTAGAAGCCAAGAGAAGCGCATCTTCTTCCACAATGGCCACACTAGTATCCACTACCTCCTCCGGTTGTCGATGGTCTTGCTTACTAAGTTGGTCCCCAAAAGGGCTAGAGGGACCGGCTGCCTTTTGCACCATCCGTTCCTGAGGCGAATTGTGCGGAGTGGGAATTTTTGGGGGAGTGAGGAAGTCCCGCACTGAGCTGCGCATTTTTGAGAAGTACTGCCTTACTTGAATTTTTTCACAACCTGCCTACGACACCTCACATGGCCCTTGTGAGTTTGAGGCGTAATGGTTTAGTTGCACATCATAACAACACATGCCGTATGATGTTGACACCCACCATGGAGAAAAAGCAGTATTAAAAATAATAAGCATTGGCATATGTGTGGTGTGTGTGTGTGTGCGTGTGTGTGTGTGTGTGTGTGTGTGTGTGTGTGTGTGTGTGTGTGTGTGATTTGCGCAGGTGCGCCAATTGATCCGTCCAGCTAGACAAAAACATGTTAGACTTTGAAAGTATGAACAATTATACCCTAATAAGGATGCTCATCTCTTAGACTAGGTAAAAACCCTTCATGTTGCTAGCATGCCGTGGTTCAAAGCACCGAGTAAACATACTGTATGAAGTAGACTCTGTCTTGAGCAACCACGATTCATGGCTTAAGCTCGAAGCATACGGCACCTACTTTCTCAGCTAGAACATCTGTTTCCTCTTCTGTCAGTGTGTCTTGCAAGGAAAAAAACTCCAAAAACATTTTTTCCGCTTCAGGAGTCAAACGTGCTTTCTTGACAATTGAGATTGACTGTGGGGCCACTGCTCCCTCCGCAAGTGCTGCTGTAAGGTCTACACAAGTTCCGCACATGTTCAGTAAGAATTTGAATACTTATTTCTGGAAAATAGAGAGGACTGGGCCTGCCACGGACTAGTACGGATAATGCAGCTTTCGGAATCAGGAAGAAAAGGGGGATGCTTTGAATACGAACTTGTGAGACAAGGATCCCACTCTTGTTGTTGGATTGGATGACAATGTTCAGTGCAGGAAGACATCCTAAACAACCCACCTCCTTTCTCCTCATTACGTCTTGATGTAGCGGGTTCGTTGTCAGTCATTTTTTCCTGTGGCGGTAAAACGATGCTGGATTGACTGGTCCAAAAAAGGCTTTCGCCTCCGAACCTCTGCCGATTCCCTCTTGGTCCTGAAGTTGCAAAGGAGGGGAGGAACTCAAAAAACATAGGACAAATAATTATAAATTCAACAGGAGTGGTGCGCAGTCGATTAATAGGATCTCACAAGTCTTCGTGTTCTTTTGTAAGCATTGGCTTTACTGTAGAGCCTTCGATGACTATCCCCTCCTGAAGATCGTTGACTGAAGATAGCCTTGTTCACCATTCGGAACTGCAACATTGGTGACTTCCGGCAGACATAACAAGTAGGAATTAACCGTTACAACAAGGGTACCAGTTGCGAATTCGCGAAGGTGGATGCAGGCTAGCCTTGCTCCCTGCCACTAATCGCACGAGTGGGATCCGCTTCAGACATCTTGCGCAGCCCTGCTGTAAGGGATTGAGAACTATCGATGAAATTAAAGGCCTAAAGATAAAGTCTTGGTTTGCAAAGTGACTTGGACAATCTCTACTCGGCAATTGCTATCTACTTCGATTGCCGGCGCTTTTCCTGTTAGGCGCAATTCTGTACTGCAAACCGTATCGTTGCACCCACTCCTGTACGAACACTCACACTTACCGGGACGCTCTGCACAGCCTCAGCAATATGCTTGACGTCCTAACAGTCGACAACAGTACATAACTAGTTTTGTTCAATGCTATTGTTGGCTTTGCGTACGATACTGGTCTCGACGCACAGATCGTGATCAAGGACACGGAAGCCATTTTTCGACTCGGGATTAAACTTTTTTCAGGATAGCTTCTGCTGGACAGGACGGTATGTATTGAGCTCACTAGCTTTAAAAGTCCTTATATGCATGTACTTCTTGGTAAGTATCGTTAAAAGATCCAGTCTTCCGCTGCAGGATTACAAGGAATTGCTAGCACATTTCGGGCGTTTCGCCTGCTTAGAATGAAAGATGGTGGCGAAGCCAAGGGTAAGTGACTCAGTGAGAAAATTCGGGGCTTTTTGATGTCCCTGCAGTGGTGTCAGCTGTGCTTACGCCATCGTGATAGAAGTATTAAACTGCTTCTAGAAGTAACCACGAGGTGTGGCGCAGTGGAGGACCTAGACGTGCCTCCCGGCTTTGAAGATGTTGCAGATGATACCCCAGAAATAGCAAACGGCAGTGAAGAGGCACAAGAGGCTACAGGCACAGTGCCTGATAAAGATGCGGATAAGCTGGAGGCGCAGCTGGGAGAACTGAAGGTAGTATGCTGTTGTGTGCTGTTGTTCCTCTACAACTGATATTCTGGCATGGAGGTGTTTTTATGGGATTTTGCACCGTTCACATCGGTGTTGCATAGTCTTGCTTCCGTGAAGAGTATTTCTGTTGAGACTAACTCAGGCTAGTGCAGTTGAAGTCAAGCTACGCAGCGCAAGCATAGGAAATTTAAAAGGCCTGGGAATTGGGCTGTGTGAAGAAAAGCTGTCAACTAAAGGTGGCAATGATGCAGCACTTCCTTTTGAACAGGTCGAAGAAGCAAAGACTGACGTGGGCCAAGTGGATGTGCCTGAAAAGGACTCAAATTTACACGACACCCCTGAAGATGCCATCAGGACCGTCCCAGCTGGAGATACACCTTACACATCTGCAAGTAGCTTTGACGATCTCCCCATTCCTAAGCCTCTACTTCAGGGGTAAGCCTTTCTAACCTTTGTTATAAGGGCTCTCTTCTGGAGCCAATTCTTCTGGCATCTACCTAGCCCCTTGCTTTTGCCATGGACTCTTGTTTAGCGTGGCTGCAGTCTAGAACTGCAGTCTACTGGAAAAGCCTATCGGTCGTGGCTAAGTGATGTTTATTTCACTGGAGAGTTGAAATTCAGGTGGATGTGTCTTTCGCACAAGACTTTGAGGAACCCTCGTTTGAATATGCAGGCTGTATACAGAGATGAAGTTTGAGAAGCCCTCGCGAATCCAGGTGGGCTCAGAGAGTGCAAAGTGGCAGTCTGGGTGCCGAGCCCGAAACGAGGGATGAGAAAACTGAGGGAGGGGGATCTCAGCAGTCAAGGAGTGGGGGCTGGCCCCCCCTCCCCCCAAAAAACCCCCGGAAGGGGGTTGGGATGGCTGCCGGGCTTTGAACATTTCGTTTTGATTGTGTGAACTGTTCATTCCATCTTTGGTAATGGTATCCATCTTTTTTGCAGTGTTTCTTCTTGTCTGAAGCAGGCACCGCTTATGTGCGTACTAAGATAGATGTGTTCTGTGCAGGCAACCACACTGCCCATGATCCTAACTCCTCCGTTTCGAAGTCTTATAGCACAGGTGAGCACCCCAGAAGAGAAATTTGGAGGTGAAGGGTTTCCACCCTGCGGGACTGGAACAAATCTAAGATGTTTTGTCACCGAGCACCGCTTATCTGTCCACAACCTGGCACTCCCAATTTAGTAGGCAGACAACACTGAAGCAGATCAAAGTTTTAGTATGAGGATTTCAACTATTCATTGATCATAGCTCCATCTCCGTTGATTCTGTCTTTTTCGGTAGAGCACATTGAGTGTTGATGCCAACTGCAGTTTGATATAATTCATGGGAATTGAAAGTGATTAACCTCCCTGCATGCAGTTGCAATTAGATATATACTTTGAGTAGACTATGAACAAGCGAGTGCGGTTTGACAACCGGATGTCGCTGTGGGAGGCCAGGTGCACACACACATCCTCACCAGATCAATACACTTATGATGCACGCTCCTCCCGCACTCCCCCGGCCCCCTTCCTCTCTCACCATCTTAGGAACCAACCACACACACTCTCATTCACACAGACACACACACACACACACACACACACACACACACACACACACACACACACACCACACACACACACACACACACACACACACACACACACACCCACACCGCTTCTCAAGCACATCCGCTATCTCTCTCTCTCTCTCTCTCTCTCTCTCTCTCTCTCTCTCTCTCTCTCTCTCTCTCTCTCTCTCTCTCTCTCTCTCTCTCTCTCTCTCTCTCTCTCTCTCTCTCTCTCTCTCTCTCTCTCTCTCTCCCCCCCCCTCCCTCCCTCCCTCCCCCCCTTTCTCTCCCCCCCCCCCCTCTCTCTCTCTCTCTCTCCCCCCCCTCCCCCTCTCTCTCTCTCTCTCTCTCTCTCTCTCTCTCTCTCTCTCTCTCTCTCTCTCTCTCTCTCTCTCTCTCTCTCTCTCTCTCTCTCTCTCTCTCTCTCCCTCCCTCCCTCCCTCCCTCCCTCCTCCCCCCCCCGCCAAACCCTCACTGTGTATCCAAAACGCTTTGTGAAGAGGAAAAGAAGATGTTTGATGATCTCCGGCCTCCACTCTGGGCAACAATCTAACACAGACAAGGCGGCCCTGACTCTTATAGCCTGCTACAGGCCCACAATGGTAGCGGGAAGACAACATGCTTCATCCTGGGTATGTTGGCACGGGTGGATCCCAATGTACCGGCCCCACAGGCCTTGTGTGTGTGCCCAACGCGAGAGTTGGTTGTCCAGAACCTCATGGTGCTCGAACGCATGGCAAAGTTCACAAAGATAACAGCTACATCTACGGCAGCGTCCGATTTTGAGTTTTCCAGGTGCACCCCCGTGTTGGGAAACCTGCCAATTAGAGGATGTGTACAATTTGCGGCTGGGTGTGGATAGGTAAGCAAAATGCAAAGCATCAAACTCGTAGAGTATTTAAAAGTAGATGTGGTTCTTGTGCGCGCTCTCATGTGGGTATGCACCTGACCGTATGCATAAGCACATCTCCCCACTAATACCATGGCATGTTGGGTGTTTTTGGTGGAGGGGATCCAATCTTTTGCGTGCATTCATGCATCTGCATGTGGTTAACGACTGTTCTTCTGTAAAGAACCATTATCCCAGGAGACAATAATTGCAGGTGGTCAAGGCTGTTGGAAATGTCTAAGAGGCCTTATTATGTATTGGAGCAAATAAGTTATTTTTTTTTTAAAAAAAAAATGGATAGATATTTTGGCAGGGTGAGCAGTGGCTAGCATGACTTGCTTGGGTGGATTTGGTACCCTCATTTTGATAGCTAGTCAAGAAAAGGACGTGAGCTTTGTCTCATGAACAGGAACACTCGAATCGTGGATCAAGTGGTTATTGGAACACATGGCAAACTGAAGAATTGGATGATGAAGCGAATCTTGCAAACAAAGAATATTCGAATTCTTGTTTTTGATGAAGCTGATGAAATGTTGAAGGTATGTTTACAATCGACAGTCAGTCCCTCGGGGTGGTAAACACGCTTCTCCCGGGGATTGCGCTCTCTAATCACACTTATTCACCTTGGTTGGAGCTGTTCTGTCTCTATTGGCTGTTTGTGGTCGCTATATGGAACATGTCTGCATGATGCCACTTCCTGGTGTGGCTCAATTGTTTAGTCCCTTTTGCCACATCAGATAAGTGGACATCAGGGCTTGTCCCAGGTCATGAGTTAGTTGATGTTGCGTATGTTGTTTCCCCGTAGCAAGCCCCATGCAATAATGAATCCTTCAACCTGATTCCCAATTGGCCACGTTGCAGTTTTCAGTGTTGTCACGGTTTATTGGGTTTTGGCACGATTGTTGGTGCAAACAGCAGGGTGTGGTTTGCCCAAAGATTAGAACCTTGCTATGTTAGATTGTTGCTGGTTCTGTCTCCCCTCTGGTATTGGGTGCCCGGTGCAAGTTTTACATGATGATAAAATTGTGCAATGTCTTCAATCCCCCAGAAGTACATTTAGGGGGCCAGGACCCTCGAAAGGAGTTCGCACACGAGCATGATTTGATTTACTTGTTTTGTGTTTGTCCCTACAGACAGACGCCTTCGCATCAGACTCTGTGCGAATGATCAACCAGCTTCGGGCTGGGAATCCGGACTTGCAGATCTTATTGTTTTCAGCTACTTTTAACGAGCAGGTGAAGGGGTTTGCGATGAAAGTTGTCAAGGATGCCAATCAGGTATGGGCTTGCAATCATTACAGCAGTCACTTTCAGTGAAGCAGGACACTGCGTCATGGCCCACTTGGCCTGTCTCTCTTTTCCTTTTTGGATTATGGTCGATGTTTATCTCCTGCTTATTGCCGAGCAATCTGCGACTGCAAGTCAGAAGGTGGTTGCAAGTTGAGGCGGCCACGACGGCTGCCAGAGCGTGGTACCTCCACACCAACATGATTCTTGGTGCACCTTAACTTTCTTGATCCACCTTTCAATAGGGATTATGTAAAAGCAGAGATCTTCACCTGTGCAAAGTCATGGAATCTGCCTCCCTTCGCAAGAATTCTCTGACGGGGTTGTTGGCTTGGGGCTTGTCCACCTGCTGACCGAGGGTTTAAGATATCGGGATTCAGGTGTTTGTACCCAGAGAGCAACTTTCATTGGAAGTCATTAAGCAGTATCGAGTGGTGCGCCTGACCTGCATCAAATCGATCCTACTTCATGTCTGCCTCTCCACGCCTTGAATTCCTGACCAAGCAGTCCTAAACAGTTTCTTAGGCACTTTGTCTACAAGTGCTGTTGCTCCTGTTCTGGTAATGGATTACCATCGGTGATGCGTAATGTCGAGGAAGTGCAGTTTATGGTTATTATTGGAGTCCCAGATTGTGCTCTCAAGTATTCCTTTCCATGCGAATGAAAGTCTTTTCAATCCATCAGCATTGGGCGAATTAAGGATATTGTCAATACATCAGCTTTGGATTGGCGTTGGGTGTGTACAGTACTGCCCCAAACCTTTGGACAAGGTCAAAGTGTTGAAGGACATGATTTTCCCGCAATGCGAGAAGCTTGGGCAGACAATCATCTTCGTGCGCACGCGAGAGACAGCGCGTGCCCTGCATTCAGCGGTAAGTCCACAGTAATGCCTTCGAGGGCTTTGTGCGTTTGCACTTCACTTTTCTGCTGTAGGCTGGCAATGTTGTGGGAAGTGCATGGCTGCACACTGGTGCATCCCTCAGACTTTTTCAGCAGCAGATACCTTGTCAGATTTTCCAATATCCAATACATGCGTAGTCTTAATTATCTCTCCAATATCTTTCCACAACGCCGCTGCATCTATTTTAGCTGTGGTGGGAAAAGGCAGTTAAGTTGATCTGTATCTGTACTTCTAAGGTCAAGGTGGGGCACACACACGTCCCTTTTGACTAGTCTTCATCTTTATGATCCGTTAGGCAGATGCTGTAGCAGGTGGTGAGTCTGAATATTGATGGTGCTGGGCAGATGGAGCGGGAGGGGCACCGGTGCACCAGCATTGAAGGGTCCATGGAGAAATCGGCCCGTGATGCAGTGGTGCAAGAATTTCGGGATGGCACCACGAAGATTCTCATATCTACAGACGTACTGTCTCGCGGGTTCGATGTTACACAGGCATGTCTCCCTCTTCCTGCATATCCCTACAATTTTCATACAAGCTGCAAAATCCTTGAGATGTTAAGCATGGGTTTGCTGACGTTATGCGATGCTTTTTTCATGTATATAACAACAACGATGACACAGTTATATACATGAAAAATGCATCGCATAAGCTCGAATAGATGCCAGCAGTATTGTTATTCCATCCCGTCATATTCCGTTTAATTTTTTTTCTACGCACCTTTTCAAGCATCCTGCCATCGATTTGACAACTTCAAACCCATGTGTTCACATTTCCAGCCTCTTTCTTTGCTGCAGTCAGGTGTGGAGTCTCCAGACTCCTCCGCTTCTTTTTCAAGATTGCATCAGTTCTAGGATGTCATAAAAGCACAAATTGTGTAATGGTGCCTGATGTGGGCATGAGCATTTAGCAAGAGCCAAGTTGCTAGCCTTGTTGGGACTCTGCAGCCTATCTGCACTGGAAAGTGCCTCGACTAGCCCTTGTTCCTGTCCATCTATGGAGTGTGCGCTTGGTCCCTAGCTATGGTCCCTTGGTCTATATATGGAGACTCCCAATAGTTTTCAAGCAGAGGTGAAGGATTTCTTCTCTGTTTCTGAACATAGCCCCCTGTGGGGGGGGGGGGGGTGTCATTGTTCTGCATGCTTGGTGCTTGAGGTGATCAGCTGCTGCAGCTTCTTGAAAGAGTTAGGATAGTACTGCAGCTTCATTTGCTGAGTGTGAACTGCCTGTTCAAGGGAGTGCTGGGAAGTGAGTGAGGACAGGGAGTTTCATTGAGTCATCATTGTGTTGGTTTTAAATGACTAAGGCGTTTGTAGGTCACCTTGGTCATCAACTACGACGTTCCCACAGAGAGAGATTACAAGAGACCCGCCTTCGAAACTTATCTGCACCGCATTGGCCGGTCAGGCCGCTTTGGGCGCCGTGGTGCCGCGTTCAATCTCATCTGTGGCCCAGCAGTACGCCTTCAAAACTTCCGGTCATATGGCGATGTCATTATTTTGATTTGGGTTGCCTGGCTTACATGACTGCATTGGTTCTTGCATTAACAACTGTCTGGAAGTTTCGCCCCAGGCTTTGTGGTCATTGTTCATCCCATTTGCTGTGCCTTTCTGCTGTGCTGCATTGTTGAGGCACAAGGTAGCACAGCACAGTGGATGTCCCTCTCAATGCACATGTCGCCATTTTCCCATTTCTAGCATCTTGGAAAGAGCAATGAAGGTCAGCTCAAAGATATCGGGCTCCACATGTTGAGGGTTGCTAAACTTAGTGCAGGTGGAGTCATTTGCAGTTTTGTCTGATTTTCCGTAAGCTCCGCTCACACTATGCATACCCCTCCCGCACATTGTTATTGTGCCCTAGAAGAGATCCAGTGTTGTCCCGAATGCCTCGAGTTCGTTTTGGAACTGCTTTATTACTGTGTCCTTCAGGAAGTAATTAGTAGGCCAAGTTACCCTTTCAGGGCACATTATGTGGATTCTTTATGTGAAGACAGATTCAAGATTTTTCGTGCATTTTCACATCTTCAATTGATACCCAGGCATAGGCTGTTCTCACCATCCGCGCCGCATGGGGTTGTGATTATGCAGGAGAAGGGAGTTCTGGATGCCATTCAGGACTACTTCCAGGTTGACATCCCTGAGGTGCCGCATGACGATGAGGACGCTTTCCTTGACGTGCTTAAAAAGGCTGGCCTGACGGATGGATTCTAAGGACGGTACAGGTTTCTTAGGGAACAACCACGAGCGTAGCTTCACATTCTTTCCCATCGTAAGAAGATATACCTGTGTCTTTGCTGGGGAGGCAGGCTGGGCTATTTATACATACTGTCTTCCCCGTGTGTGCCAATAAGAGCACACGTTTACCCATTTCGTACGCAATTGGCCTGAGACATTTTGGACATGTACAATCATGTCTGATCGTACCACCCCATTGTGGCAGGCCCCGAGGATGCACACTCGTTGGGAAGCTGTGCGGCCCAGAACAGCAAGAGCTTGCCAAGGCCTTGTCTTGGCAGGTGGGGGCATGCGTCGTCGTTAGGCCGTCCCTTTGAAGCAGCAGTATGCGTGTGCATGCCCTCAAAACAGGCCACTCCTGCTCAGGAGGTGCTGGGAGTTGTTATCTTTCTGCAAAGCAGTTATCTGCTTGTCGCCCACAGGCCTATTGTTGCCGTTTGGCGCATCACCCTGTGGCTCGACATCTGTCAGTCCTGGCGATGCTTGTGGGTACTTACAACTGTTGTTGTGTCATCTTGCTGGGTGGTTATGGTCGGATTCAGTGGCTTTGTGGCCTTCTGTTTGGTCGATTTTCGAAAGTGTTTGTTGGGAGAGTACCCTCGTCCACATTTGGCATGGTGGCGACGCAGCTTGGGCTGGGCAAGGGCACAAGCAAGTGCGGCGTTGAAAGGCAGGAAAGACTGGACTGGACTGGGTTGTGCGTGCGACCTTCATAGGCTCTTAATGTGGCATCATCCGTGGCTGACCTCTTCGAGCCTGCTATAAGCTTAAGAGCTCATGAGGTCCCATCCCGGATCGCCTTCATCATTTCGCATATGCAATCAACCTCATTGTGGGCCACACTTGCCAAGGAGGACTCCAGAGAGAACCGGAGGACTGCTAAGCAATTATTATCGTGGAGGTAGTATGTAAGCACATTTAGTAGCCAAGGATGATATGCACGGCAGCTGGTAACGCACGGAGTGGTGTTCTCCAACTCTCTTGCATATATTTTTCTCAGGTATGATGACTCTGAGGAAATGAGTGGTCGTAGACCTGGAGTGGGTTTTGCGTGACTCCAGGGCCCCATGCGGAGGTTTCCACATACAGGCCTTGCAGCAATGGTGGCATATGCATACTAATTGCTTGCAGCCAATTCAGTGTGTCCGGCCAAATAGGACTGATGATATTCCTTACGACGGATGTTTGGAGGATCGGTAATGGAATCACCGGTCGTTGGCGTACCATGATGTGTTGTTTCGGAAGTCCTCTCAATTGCCTGACCGGCGGGGCCAGGATCCTGGCCTCGCCTTCAGACGTGAACAGTAGTTTCCCATTTCATGGATCCTTTGTGGGGATAGAAAGAGCAGAGGGGAATTGTGCAGGAATGAGTGCAATGGCTTAATATGCCCCATTTGAGCGAGAGTGGGACGTAGCCCGAAGTTGCAGTGGTTGATCAGCAAGAAGGTCTTCTTTCGATTCCACCTTATATTCTTCTTATTTCCAAATGGTGAAGTATCTCAAATCTGTAATCCTTGTGGCATAAATTGTTACATTCTGCCATCATCGAGA
>MVGU01001116.1:72500-82500 GCA_002005505.1 Botryococcus braunii | reverse complement strand
CTTGAATAATCGAAATTGCGAGACACTTATGTAGTCTCTGTCTGTTTTGTTAGCCGCGGCGAGTCAACAACGTCGCCTTGTTCACGGACCCAGACCCCGGGGCAGGCATTTTGGTATAGTGGCCAAATCCCCAGCCAGGTAGTGAATGTCGTTTTGGTAAATTGCAGCAGGCAGCGGAGGGCTTCACCTTCTCCCCCCCCAACGATGCAAAGAGAGGCCACGGCACAAGATCTAGTACTGGACGGTGGCAACTTCTTGAGACATTATTCAGAGGACAGCAGCCAAGGCCCCACAGCTGCAGCTGCAACAGTGGACGTAATGCTTAGCAAGGACGCCAAAACTGTTGATGACATGCCTGCGACAGGCCAAGAAACGAGGAGACGGGGCCGTGATGGCTCATTTGGGTTTGCACGGAATATATTCCAGACTGTCTTGGGCCGAAAGAGTAAGCCACAGGTTTTACTTGATTCTTAAACTTCGGAGTTGTCATTCTCATGCTTACAAATAGTTAGTTTTCCTTCCTTGCAGACACCTGTTTGCAGCTATACCGCTTGAGTCAGGACTCAGGTAAACCTATTGGGTCAACACGCAATGGCCTCTTGGTTGCCTCTCTTTACCTGCTGGGAAAGACTCACTTCCAAAGCAAGACTCACTCTGTCCAGCTCCTTCTGAGGCCTGCTAGTCTCCAGAGCTTGTACTTGTCGGTGAATCATATAACTTGATGAATTTTCAATCTGTGTTGCACATTCCATGAGCTTTGAGGTCCATCTGATGGATGGGAATGGAAACTCTTTTCAGAGGGCAACAACTCCTTTTGCATCCCCTTCTGCTCGAATTGTCTGGAGTCCCCTCCTTTTGTTCTGGCGCATCATTGGACGTGTTCACATTAACTTGATCTGTAACTTCCCTCAGAACCAAACAACATCTCTACTTCACTATGCCACTTCATTCCATCCACCTCCTCCACCACTCAAACAACGTCTCTACTTGTCTACTCCCTTTTCCTCTAATCAACATCTTACAAAACATCGGCATTCAGGGACTGCTCCACCGCCTGCAGGTTTACAACATGTGTCTCCAATTCGTTCATGCTAACCATGCTTGCGTTTGCCGGCCGCAGAGAGGCTGCAGGGCGCAAGCGACGTGAGTTTGCGGCTTGGTCCCCGGGAACCCGAGGGGCTCACCCTCTCCAGGAGGGAGGCGCCCGTACCTGTGAGTCTCCCCCGCAGCTCCCAAGACGGAGAAATTGTGAGGCGCGGGAGGGGCTTCCAGGAACAGTCGCACGGGAGCCTGGACCGCGGCCTCCGAGCGCAAGGCTCAAGGCCGTATGCTCTGCGGGACGCCCCCGCGCTTCTCCCGACTGCCATGCGGCCCGCCGTGGGGGACTCTCGGGAGGTCCCCCCGCACCTCCGCCCCCCGCACCGCCCCTTGGTGCACGTTCCTCCGCCCGCCGTGCGCCACCCAGAGCGCCCCGACGCAGCAAGAGGGCCTCACGGGGCGGCGGAGCACCGCTCAAGGGCGCCGACCTCCACCCAGGCCCAGGATGCGCGGGCCAACCGTGTCCGGACGCGGCAGAGAGAATCCGTCTCGCCAACAGGGCGGGTACACCCCCAACATTCCCCGGGGCCATCCTCTGGGGATGCCGACAGCCACAGGAGTGCCTCCACGGGCAGCTTGGCCAGCCAGGGGCGGCCCGGGAAGAGGCCTGCTGCAGGCGCGGGCCCCGGAGACGCAGCGGGGGAGCCCGTCAGCGGCAGGCCGGTGAAGGTGCAGAGGCTCGAGGCTTCCGAAGAACCTGTGGTGGATGTGGGTGGCAGTACGCGGCGGCCTGGGGACGCACCTCCTGGGGCGGGCGGCGGTGGGGCGAAAGGGCTCGGGGTTCGGGAGTCGGGGCACGGCGCAGAGGGCGGCGGGGTTGTGGGGAGGCACAGCGGCGGGGCAGAGCCGGTCTCCCGAGGGCTGACGGGTGGAAGCAAAGGGAGGGAGTTGCATTTGGGACCAGATGCCAAGGGTGGAGAAGATGGGCCCAGGTCGGGGGCCGGGGCAGGGACGGGTGTTGCGGCAGCGGGTGGCCCGTCAAAGGCCGGGTCCCATCCCTGGGGTGGCCCGCCGCTGGGTTATGTGGCGGTCGGGACGAAGACGCCCGCGCCCACCCCGGCCGCCCCGCCGTCCGCCCCGCCGCCCGCCCTGAAAGTCAAGACGCTGGAGCAGATTCGTGCAGAGAAGGCGGCGGCTGCCTCCCAGAGCAGCGGGCCCACGGACCCTGCCGCGAGCGCAGCCCCTCCCCCTGCTCGCCACACTGCACCGCAGCCATCCGTACGCCGTCCGGCCGTAACCCAGGCGTCCGCCCCCGCAGCGTCGGAGGCCGCAGGCCAGTCGCACCATGTGCACGTGCCCATCCCCGCCCCGGCCCGGGCGGGTGGGCACGTCCCGCCGCAGGGGGCCCCCACAGTGGTCCCCGATGAACCCTCGAACCCCGGCCCCGCCCCTGGCTTGGACCGCTCCACCTCCCATCCTCACCCCGCCACAGCTAGAGGGGCGGCCACCGGCCCCGTGCGCTCAACTGTGTCCGCACCTCAGGAGCCCAGTGCGGTCGCCGGTCCGGCAACAGGAGTTGCGGCGGCACGTCCTGAAGGGGGAAGGGCGGGAGATCCCAGTTTGGCAATACAGCCTTCGAGGCACTCCCGCCAGATTGCCTCCTCTAAGCCAGTGCTAAGTACACGAGCGAAGGCCGGAGACGACAATTTGACAGCCGAGCATTCTGGCCAACTGCAGCAGGACGGTTTGCCGAGTTCGGTGCACCCTGCGCCTTCAGTGCGGCGCGCCAATGGCGTTGTGGCGGCCCCGGCTGTCGGGCCGGTCCCCGTGGCGCCCCCGGGCCTGTCCCGGGGAGAGTCCGGAGGTGTTCCGAAGCGTAAGCATGACCCCATTGTGTTCTCTGCACCTGCTCCCACCACGGGGACCCAGCCGCCTGATGAAGGAGGGGGTCCACCCAAAAAACGAGCCGCTGGTTTGCTTCCTGCGGCGCCGGCCTCCCAGGGACTCAAACCTGCGCCCCCAGCACGGCACACCGGGCGTGTCTCGTCCACTCTTGAGTCCTCGGGAAGGGCCACAGCGGCTTCAGTTTCTGCTCCTGAAGAACCCGTGGTGGGGACGACCCAGGGCAAGGGGCTCATCAACCGCAGGGCCTCCTTTCCCGCTCACCAGCAAAGTCAAGGAACGGAGGCGGCAGAGAGTATGGAGGGTGGGAAGCCTGTTTTGGCCCAGACTCGGGACGTTCGGGAGGCGGGCGCGGCAAATGGGGCGGTTGCGGGACAAGGAGGGGATGGAGGAGAGGGTAAGCATGAAGAAGTGTCTGAAAGTGGAGGGGGGAGGGATGCGGGATCTAAGACAGCAAACGGCAGGGTGCCCGTCGGGGTGCCACATGAGGCCCATGTGAATGGCTCGGGCCATGCCAACGGCACGGATGACGCAATAAAGAGGGGAGGCAACGCTGCGGAGACGCGCATCCGACGTTTTGGAGCCGCACGTAAGGCTGCTGAGAAGCCGCCCGAACCTGAGGTGGAGTACGAGCACAAAACCATGGTCATCGATAAGGGCGGAGTGAGGCTCGACGTCAAATATTACATGCACGTTCCAACGGTGTGGCTCCCTGCCCCACCAACCCCCTTTGCGTGTGTTGTTTGGATTAAGTGTGCTTGTTTATCTTTTCGCTGGAACGTGCTGGCTTGAGAGCAGCGTTTCCCCTCATCTGGTCCTGTTCTACATTCACAGGCATGCACGCACGCACGGACACACACACACACACACACACACACACACACACACAACACACACACACACACACACACACACACACACACACACACACACACACACCACGCACATGAGTGTGTGCACGCCCGCGAGCGCACTTAGGGGCCCGCGCTTGTTCTCCTGATCAGGGCAACTTGGAGCGGTTGCGGTTGCGGAGAGAACGACAAGAGGCGGAGGACCGGCTCAAGGCCGCTGCTGCCCTTGCTGCTCAAGCCGCAGGCCCCTCTGACGCAACAGGAGGCCCCTCTGAGGCAGCAGCAGGCCCTTCTGAGGCACCAACAGCATCGGGGGGAGGCCCCTCTGAGGCAGCAGCAGGCCCTTCTGAGGCAGCAACAGCATCGTGGGGAGGTCCCTCTGAGGCAACAGGGCGGCCGCCCGAGGCAGCAGAAGGCGGTCCCGAGGCAGCAGGAGGTGCAGGTGAGGCGGCAGGTGGCCCCTGTGAGGCGGGGGCAGCAGCAGCAGCAGGCCCATATGAGGTCGCATCAGCAGCAGCAGGAGCACCTGCGGGAGGCTCCGGGTCCCCGCGCAGGGAGGCGGGCGCCCCTGTGGGCGGCTCTCCTGGTGCGACGCGGCCGGAGAGTTTGGCCCGCGCCTCGGAGGCAGCCCCAAGCCCTGCCCTTGCCTCCTAGATGTTCAGTGACATGTTTCCAAAGGCCAAAGCGTCTGGCACGTGCTACGGAGGCTGCAGCAACCCCTGCTTTGGCCGCTTACACGATTAGATTGGAGTCAAATACATGCAAGCTTTTAAGTGTCTGGCACATGCTGCGGAGGCTGCAGCAACCCCCACGGCCGCCTCTTAAAAAGAAAAGCGGAGTATGTCTAACGCGCAAGGCCTGCTATGTATCTCTCCGGGAAGCGGGTGCGCGCTCTCAGAGATCTGCAGGGCTGGATGGCGCTGGATGATGCTGAGTGGTGAGAGGATTTGGGGCCCCGACCCTTTGAGATACTTTAGGGTCAGAGCCCTTTCTGTAGGGTTTGGTGTCAGAGCCGTTTGAGAGGGTTTGGGGTCAGAGCCCTTTGAGAGGGTTTGGGGTCAGAGCCCTTTGAGAAGCGACTTTCAAGATATCAGACAGTGGAGGGAGTATAGGGCTTAGCTGGTATGACATCATTTTCAATGTATGCAGAGTGTGCTGTTGGGCCCGGGGATGGTGATCAGGTTAGGGTAAGGACGGGTGACTAGGGTCAGGGTGAGGACAGTGGTTGTGGTCGAGGTGAGGATGGTGATTAGGGTGAGGATGGTGATAAGGGTAACGATGGTGATTAGGGTACGGCTGGTGATCACGGTTGGGGTGATGATGGTGATTAGGGTACGGCTGGTGATCACAGTTAGGGTAAGGTTGGTGACTAGGGTACGGCTGGTGATCGCGGTTAGGGTAAGGATGGTGATTCGGATACGGCTGGTGATCACGGTTAGGGCATGGATGGTGTGTAGGGTACGGCTGGTGATCATGGTTAGGGTAAGGATGGTGAATCGGATACGGCTGGTGATCACGGTTAGGGTAAGGATGGTGTTCAGGGTACGGCTGGTGATCATGGTTAGGGTAAGGATGGTGATTAGGGTACGGCTGGTGATCACGGTTAGGTTAAGGATGGTGATTCGGGTACGGCTGGTGATCACGGTTAGGTTAAGTATGCTGATAAGGGACTCTGATCGTCAGGAAGGCTCCGGGGCCAACAAAGGGGTTCAAACGTATACTATCTAATTAGATCGGGGTGGAGCTTACGGGCGTCGCCGGTTTTGCGCAATCCGTGTGCAGCGTGGGTGTGGTGGTGTGGAGAGCATCAACGTATTTCCAAGGGGATTTGTCTCGTTCATTTAGAATTGGAGAAGTTTTCAGACCGCCGCAGGAATTAGTTCCGGCCCGAGCGAAAATGATTTGTGTAGGGGATTGACTGCGGTGGAAAATCGGATGATTTTGCACGAATGGTGTCTGGGTCCTTTGATGGGTATCTCTTGTCTCGATTGTCACTTGCAGAGGCCTTCCACTCTCACACTCCCAACCTAAACCACTTCCGCACTTTCTGGTTCCCTTTGGGGAGGCCTCCCTCCTGTCCCCACTCTTATAATCCGAGCTGTGTGGTTCCCCTCCCTCCGCCCCCATCTAGAGAACGAGTTTTCCTCATCACTCATCACTCTCATCATCACACTCACCACTCCCACTGATTATCACTCTTATCACTCCCAACCCTAAACCACTCCCCCGCTTGGGGTTCCTCTCCCTCCGCCCTCATTCAATTGCATTATTGTCATTTCTGTTCAGCTGGCCCTAAAGAGGTGTGGCTAATGCTGTACACATGAACGCGTGAGCGCGCGCGCGCGCGCGTGTGTGTGTGTGTGCATGCGTGCGTACGGGTGGGTGGGTTGGTATATTTGCATGTGTGTATGCGTGTGCATGCGTGCCGAGGCGTGTGCGCGTGCGTGCGTGCGTGTGTGTGTGTGTGTGTGTGTATGTGTGTGTGTGTGTGTGTGTGTGTGTGTGTGTGTGTGTGTGTGTGTGTGTGTGTGTGTGTGTGTGTGTGTGTGTGTGCGCGCGCGCGCGGGCAGGTTGTTTGTCTGTACATGCGCGTGCGTTCTCATGTCGTACTGGTGTGTGGGCACATGTGTGTGTGTGTGTGTGTGTGTGTGTGTGTGTGTGTGTGTGTGTGTGTGTGTGTGCGCGCGTGCATGCGTGCGTGCGTGCGTGCGTGCGTGCGTGTGTGTGTGTGTGTGTGTGTGTGTGTGTGTGTGTGTGTGTGTGTGTGTGTGTGTGTGTGTGTGTGTGTGGAGGGGGAGGAGAGAGAGGGGGGGAAGGGAGGGGGCGGCGGACGGGCGGGCAGGCGTGCAGGCGTGAGTGAGTGAGTGAATGAGTGAGTGCGTGCATGCGTGTGTGCTTGGGGGGAGGGGGGGCGCTAGGAGGAGGTGCGCACCGATATGGCATGTTACCTCACGTTTGCCACCCAGCAAAATGGCAGGCACTGCCTTGCATCACAGTAACGGTGCAAAACGTCGTCAGTGCCTTGCCCAGCACGAGTTTGTCTTTGCAAGATGGGCAGAAAACCATCTTGAAGGTTGTTCAGTGCTCCCCACGATCCAATCCTTCACAGACTGGTCTGAAGGAAGGTAGAGAGCCGCCACGAAATTTCGTCTAAACCCATCCCTTTTCCTTTCCCACCCTGCATCCTTATTTGCCCATTCATTTTCGAGGATAAGATCCCCCAGCCGAGGAAAAGATCCCCCAGCTGAGGATAAGATCCCCCTGCTGAGGAAAAGACACCCCTGCTGAGGAATAGACACCCCCTGCAGGGCGCCGTCTTGATCCGCTTAAGGGCCTCTCCCGGGGCTGCTTGCTTCTCATTTACGGATCAGCTATAGCCCGTTGTCACGCTTTGCCTCTCATTTTCTCCGTCCTCCTGTCATAACCTTAATTGTGACATATATTGTATTGGTAACTCACGTGACAGCCTTAGGCAAGTCTTTACTTTAAATATATTTTGGCACTTGCGCCAGCTTTCTATTTCCACATGATTTGGCATTTGCGCCAACTTCCAGAAGCTTCGACAGTACCAAGGGTCGTAATCTGGGATGGGGGCTGGGAGTGAGAGAGTTGTTGCATTTTGATCTACTCATTCTCTCAGTATCCGTACTTGTGCATCGGTTACACTTAGTTCGACTGAGACGATGGCGGATGGGTCGTCCGAAGTCGTCACCGCCGATGCAGAGGCACAGTCGGCTGTCGATAACACAGAGAAGAAGACACTTGCCAACACGTTGAGTGAGTGTCAGATCGTAGAGAAATCGCAATACATTGCTACAATGATGGCTGCACTTGATGGTTATACAAATGGCTTCACCCTTAATACTAAAGAGGCAGATAACCCAAGACTTTCTGACAAAACCAGGTCATTACATAACAGTGCGGCATACCATGAAGGATGTTAAAAGGTTTGTCCAAGCTCTCATGAAGACTTTTGATCATGTGCAACAGCATGTCAGTGAACAACTTGAGGCAGCTGGCATGGGTGACCTGGAGTGGGCTATCCCCTCAAGTTCATGACATATATGTCATAACCTTAGTTGTGACATATATTGTATTGCCAATTCACGTGACAGCCTTAGTAGTAACGACCACGCTAAGCAGCATTCTCGCGGCTATGGAGTGGCCCGCTTGTCTGCCGCTGTCCTCAGCTTGATATACTGGGATTTATAAATCCCAGTATAATTACTTACAATTATTGGATAAAGGACATGTGGCGAGGCGAGCATTGGGAGACTGCTCTTGTGAGAGACAATATTTGTAAAAAAGAGGGATGGTCCAGGGGCAAGCTCTACTGGGTCATCCATCAGATAGTGATGATGAGCAGCAAAATGAGATTGTCGGAAGTGAACCAAAGAAGAAGAGGAAGGAACAGAGGAAGAACTCGCTCTGCACGTAAGAAAGCAATGAAAATGGCTCAAGCAATGGAAGGAGTCACTCTGCAGTCAGAGCCGGCCACACCGAGTAACGTTGTTGATACAGCTACAGCAGCTGCATAAGGAACTCGTATATCTGAGACAAAAAGTCATTTGTTTTGTGCTGCAACAGCACACATGCAATATTGTGAAGGAATGGAACTGCAATTTGTATGAGCAAGTTGAGCAAGTCATGCTGCCAGAAGTGTCCATGCAGCATCAGACACTAAAGTTATGCATCAGAATTGGTTTGTTTTTAACTTTCACGAACTGCTAACAATCTAAGGGGAACATCCTACCCCAGAGCTAGCTGCTATTTGTTTTAGAGCTGGTGGACAAAGACGTGCTTGATTAGAACTGCTTTAAATATACTGCTTGCGGTTAAGCAAAGGTCTAAGAAGTCACCTCCAGGAGTCCATCACTGGCGAGTGTTATGTTAGCTTATTTGTGTCAAGTAAAATGATATAGCATGGGTCAGGACTCAAATTATCACAACAGACATCACAAGGTACCATAATTGTACTTGCAATTTAGTGCAGTACAAGTGCTGTACGATCTTCTCCTTGTTTGCATAAACAAGGACGTTTATAAATTAAGTTTATGACACTCCCCTCTTAACCTACTCCAGTATAAAGAAGACTAGTGTTTCATGCACCTTTGTTAAGCTCTTGACGAAAAGTACAGTTGTATAATCAATAATGGTAGCGGGAATAACGCTGTGCGAGCGCTTGTCACATGCCGGACGTTGCAACCCCCTTCCCCAAGACCCGGTGCATGGTCGTGGGTTCCGTCAATCAGCGGCAGAAGCAGGGCAATTGCCGAGCTATGCAGTTTCTGGGGTACGCTTTGAACATTTATGGTATGTTTTGGAGTCCACACTCTTGTGCTGCCAGCAAACCACGTCTGCATGATGGGGTAAACACAGAGTGCTATGTAGGAAAAACTCCCGTGAGGTCATCCGATCATATTTGAAGTAGGTGACACAGGGATGGAAAAAAAAAACTTGGCTTGCTTTAAAAGCAAGATTGACGGATGAAAGGGCCCAAGGGAATTGAACCCTTGTCTGTACCAGCGGTACTGGGTTCTCTACCCCAGTGGACAACAACATTACGTGACGCAATAGTATTTCTAAGACTTATGGACCTCGAGAATGAGATAGGGATCCAGGGTTAAAGACTTCCACCAACTCCCATCCGTGCGGAAAAAATTGGAGCAAACTGCCCAGCCAATGAAAAAAAAATAAAAATCAAGCCACAACAGATGACAACAGGGAATGAAGTATATCAGCAATATTCATATACTAATTATTTAGCAGGCGACAATGACCGGTACTGGCATGTACTTGCAGATGCAGTCAGTTTACCGGCACAGGCACGCAATAACAGTACAATTTGAATATCGTGCTTTGAAAGTTAGGGACGGTGGTGATCTCACAATCTTCAATCATTTTTGCGTGGGATCATACGAACACATGTGAAAAAGTGGGGATAGCAAGTTGGGATAAAAACTCGGCCATACCCGCAATGGTATGATCCATTTGGGCATCAAACTCGTGCCTGTGTCAGTGAGGCCGCAGTTCTTGCTCAGTGGGCTGCACCAGCAAGACGAGCTGCAGGGGAAGGGGAGAGGGAGTGGGAGGGGAAAGGGAAGGGAGAGGGAGGTTTCAAGGGAGGGGTAGGGGAAGGGGAAGAAACAGGACGAGGAAAGAAGAAAAAGCAAAAGACTATGACGGTCTTCAAAGCTTCCTTAAGGGAT
>MVGU01001116.1:50000-62500 GCA_002005505.1 Botryococcus braunii | reverse complement strand
GGCCTTTGCAGAGAGTCCAACAGGGAGTCGCCCGCGTGGATATTCACAACGAGAGCGCGGTCGCTATTTCCATTCTTTATCTTCATTTTCCCCTCCCGTCCTGCTCCTGTTGTAGTTGGGTCGACGTCTGGCGCGCTCGCGATTACCTCGCGTTTCTGTGCTTGTTCGTGGCCTGCACGCTTCTTTTTCTTTTTGCGGCGCTCCAGCTCGGCCGTCCTTATATCCGCATCTGCTGTAGCTATGGCAGGACCAGGCTTGTCTTCCTTGGCTGCTGTCGGGACGGGAGCCTCAGTGTCGAGGCGGCCTTGACGCAGGTTCAAATCCCCACCGACATCCCTTTCTTTTCCTCCACTTTTTCGTCGCCCACTTCCTCCTTTGGTACCGCTTTTCCCTGCTCTTCCCTCAGATGTCTGGTCTCCGGCTTGCCGTCCTGCAGCTCCTTCATCCTCGACTTCTGATGCAGCCCCTCCCTGGTCCTTGTCCCACTCAGCCTGCACAGAAAAAGCATGCATGATTACTCCACAGCCAAGCTCCAGATGGTACAAGGGCATGTGGAGGATCTCAAAGGCACCATCTCTCAACATTGCCGAGTCTGCCGGGCCACAGAGGTAGACAAACAGGTTGCACATTCTATATGCAGGTGGAAGTCACGAGCGCCTCCAGCCACATCAAACAAGATCCCCTTCGACAAGAACTTCCTTCATGACTTTCCCCTTCGCCTGAGCACCAAGCCTCCCCGCAACACGGTGCAAAGTGGCACCACTGCTGCATATGAACGTTTGCCTTTGTGCCCCTGCTCCTACTGCTGCTGTCTTCCCGCCTGCTGCCGCTGCTGCTACTGCTGCTTCTGTCCCCCCTACTGCTGCTGCTGCTCCCCCCTACTGCTGCTGCCTGCTGCTCCCCCCCTACTGCTGCTGTTTTCGCTGCTGCTCCCCCCTACTGCTGCTGTTTTCGCTGCTGCTCCCCCCTACTGCTGCTGTTTTCGCTGCTGCTCCCCCCTACTGCTGCTGTTTTCGCTGCTGCTCCCCCCTACTGCTGCTGTTTTCGCTGCTGCTCCCCCCTACTGCTGCTGTTTTCGCTGCTGCTCCCCCCTACTGCTGCTGCTTTCGCTGCTGCTCCCCCCTACTGCTGCTGCTTTCGCTGCTGCTCCCCCCTACTGCTGCTGCTTTCGCTGCTGCTCCCCCCTACTGCTGCTGCTTTCGCTGCTGCTCCCCCCTACTGCTGCTGCTTTCGCTGCTGCTCCCCCCTCCCCTACTGCTGCTGCTTTCGCTGCTGCTCCCCCCTACTGCTGCTGCTTTCGCTGCTGCTCCCCCCTACTGCTGCTGCTTTCGCTGCTGCTCCCCCCTACTGCTGCTGCTTTCGCTGCTGCTCCCCCCTACTGCTGCTGTTTTCGCTGCTGCTCCCCCCTACTGCTGCTGCTTTCGCTGCTGCTCCCCCTACTGCTGCTGCTTTCGCTGCTGCTCCCCCCTGCTGCTGTTCCCTCCCTGCTGCCAATGCTGCTGCTGTTTCCCCTTCTGCTGCTGCTGCTGTCCCCTCTACTGCTGCTGCTGCTGTCCACTAACTGCTGCTGCCTCTGTCCCCCCCTCCTGCTGTCCCCCTGCTACTGCTGCTGCTGCAGCTGCTGCCCTACCTATTCTTGCTATCCTCCCTACCGCTGTTTCTGCTGCTGTCCCCTCTACTGCTGCTGCTGTCCCCGTAAATGCTGCTGTCCCCTCCTACTGCTGCTTCCGCGGCTGCTGCTGCTGCTGCTGCTGCTGCTGCTGCTGCTGCTGCTGCTGCTGCTGCTGCTGCTGCTGCTGCTGCTGTGGAGTTGGCAAAGGTGCCCTGCTCCCAAACGTCTGCGCTTCCATCCTATACACCTCCTCGTCTTCTGCTCCACTTTCTCTGGTTCACAACAGGAGTTGGAGCCCATCCTTGACCCAGCCAAGCAGCCGGTCTTGGGTTTTTCAAGAAAAAAGCAAAACCGGTCTAGCAGAGAAAAAGCCATCTTCCTGTAGAGTGCACACCGGGGCGGGAGTACGATTAATAAAGGGGCGGGTGTGTCGCAGGGAATATCTGTAGAAGGAGAACATGTGAGGAGGCGTTGGACTAGAAAGGAGGGATCGGGTTGTTTACCTCGTCTTTCAGCCTGTAGTACCGCCTCATGTCTTCAGCCGCCTTTGAGCGTTTCACCTTCCGGCCTCGCTTGTCCACGGCAGCTTTCACTCGGAAAGCAGGATCGTGGAACATTCCTATGCCAGCAAACTCTGAGTTACTATGAGCGAGGCTCAGCTGCAGATCATAACTGAGGGTGGGCTCAATCATGAAATGCACACTTCCTATTTCTCATGGTATTTTCCTATTTCTTTTTGTCTTTCTTTGTATTGTCTACCCTGATCCCCTTTCCATCAACCCCAGGCCTCAATGCAACCTTTCTCCCACTCAGTTCCAGCCACCATCTCTACCTCCCTCACATACTGCACCCTTTGTCTGTGTAAGCATACGGTGCTCAACATTGCAAACACACAGCAACCCTGTGTAAGATTCCAGCTGTATAGCAGTGATATTGAATAGAATCAGGGTCACAACGGCAGCAGGAGGATGCAGTACACTAGGAGATACTTACTGTTGAAACGAGAATCGATTTCCACTTTCCGGACTTTGGCTGGAGCCCTCTCAAATCGAGGGTCCACGTACATTTTCTGAAACCGTTCATCGTCAACCATGTTCGCGAAGCCGAAGTTCTCAGGATCCGGTGCCGAGCCACTGCAAGCTTTATTCCTTTATCCCTCCTGTACTGCTTCAGTCGTCATAGACTACTTAACAAATTAATCCTCTAATAAGCCTTTACGCCGCGACCTGCCCGCACATCACCGATAACCGTATGTTTAGCACGTCCCACAAGACTTCAAGAGAAGTCTTTGTCCATGCACAATGTCGTTTTTTAACTAATTAAATCTCACTTTGCCTGCCCTGTCTCTTTCTGATTATATACAGGAGCTTTGTTTGTAACAGGTAGTGTGCAGTACAATTACTGTACCGGATCAGCCGCCACGAGCTGTTTTCTGGTACCACAGCAACCACCTGGGTTTAGGTGGTTGCAGACCTGGCGAATGACACGATCAGCGTTGTCATGGTCTACCCTTGGTACTCACGCCATTAACGGTGCATTCCGTTTGCGAAGAGCATCCTCTCTTCTGAGGAGCACAGGCAGGGTGGCTCAAGGCATATTGCACGCGCGCCTGCAAGGTACACACACACACACACACACACACACACACACACACACACACACACACACACACACACACACACACACACACACACACAAATACAGACACAGACACACACATACCCACCCACCCTCGCACCCACACCCACACACACATACACACACACACACACTCACACACACACACACACACACACACACACACACACGCACACACACACACACACACACACACACACTCACACTCTCACACACGCATGCGAGCACGCACGCAAGCACGCGCACACACACGCACACACGCACACACACACACACACACACACACACACGCACGCACACACACACGCACGCACGCACGCACACATAAATACCAACGCAGCGGACATGAAACAAGCTTAACAAAGCCTCCAGGAACTCGTTGCCTCTTAATGGGTCTAGGATTCCCTGTGCAGTGTCACCGCCGGCACCAGCAGCTATAAGTGAAGCCCTCTGTGCGGCAACCACAGCCAAGGGCAGCACAACAGCACAACTCGGCTATGCCAGTTGACAACGTCAGTAATGGATTGAACAAAATCGTGACAGTCCACGCCTAATTTAAAAAATAATTCCTTCACCTGTAAGAAGGAATGTATCACAACACGGAAAGCGTGTGCCGGAACTGTCACAGTAAAATCCACGGTGACCGTCGGTAGGGCCGAAATCCTAACCAGGCACCTGGTGTGTATTCATTGACACCAATCAGTCATGCTTCTAGTATTTAGAACCATCAGAGAACACTAAGTCGACAAAGCAACGTGAGCCTTCTGACTGATGTCAACGTTATAGGGATGGACTTAGTAGCCCTGGCCCAGCTGGACTCTTGATGCATGCTGAGGTACGGCCTTGCCAATTGTTTTCACAGTCCAGCAAATAAAACGGTATTGTTTTAGATTGAGTTTCCCAGACCGTGACTTCCACGGTAATTCCTAGGTTCATCCCAAGAATCGTGTGAATGATTGTCACATAGGTGTCGTGTATACAGCAGACTTGCAGTCATGATCTCGTTTCCCTCACGGAGGCGGACATTGTCAAAGGCAATGTTGCGAAATCATACGAAACTTGACGGAACATTGATGATGTGCAAGTCAGGTACGGCTGGGGACACACATGCACGAAGCACCGTGTATCCGGGGAGGGCCCAATTAAGTTGTTTAGTTTTCTACGATGGCATAAGGGATTCCTGCAAACATGATCAAACTCAATGGACCATACTGCAGCCCCAACTGTTACCGCAGGAGCACCACGCATATCCATTGGGTAGTGCTGGCTGGCACCGAAAAATGTATATTCAAAATTTGCAAGACTCGCGAGCTCGGGCATAAGTGAAGCATTCCTCCTGCTACTCAAACCCAGCAGTGTCCTTTGAAACATAATGCAGCAATTACAGAAATTTCTGTACTTTGTAAACGAACACATGGATTTGGGCTCTGAGTATTAAATACGTAGTAGCTACGGTTCACCTTCGCCCATGCATGTGTCTTAATACTACCAGGGGGGGGGGGTCAGTGCTTTTGCCCATGCGCCCCCCCCCCCCCACCCGAGTGCTCAAACAATGTGCCAGATCACGTTGTAAGCTCGAGGCAGCTCACATTGTCCTTCCAAAAGCTCATAAATATCCCAGATGAATCCACCCTAAAGGAATGATACACATGATGTATATGCAGCTGCACAATCAGCGATAGCCTCGTAAAGAATATGGAGGATATCTCTAGCTATATCATTTCTTTTCCCTTGCCATAGGATGCGATGCAGATAATCAAAAATGTTGAACAGAGTGCGTAGGCATACCACCATAAAACGCGTATGGCAACGCCAGGTAGATTGAAGTGCATGCAGTCGAAGATCAATATTGCAAAGTTCTAAAAATGGCCTCCAACATGAAGTAGCAATTTGTCAATTCACCACGGTCAATTCTTTTGGTTGTGATGCTGTGTAATCCGTAATGAATTGTACGTGTATGTGTATCACTGCAGTCACAGGGACTCTCCGTCACGGGACTCCCCGTGCCATCAAGTATCAAAGTTTGGTTCTGAATCTCAAGCTCAAGATACCGATCCACTTTCGGTCGCCGGTGGCTACTTTCACAATTCTATCGTCATCCCTTCCATCCAATACTTCTGGATATAATATTTCCTTCCGTCCTTCCTTACCACCGTTTCTTTAATAGAAACACGTGAAAACGTGGTTTCTACAACTACCAGTGGAACACATCACGTGTCAAAGCCTGAAATTTCGCTAGTGACAAGAAGATAGAGCAACAGCTTGTGGAAGAGCCTCTATACTACAACGTAGTAACTGTGTTCTACTGAAATTACTCGTTCCAACACTATAGCCTGTGTGCTAAAGCGTTTGCCAAATTCGCTCAACAACCACACAGATAGATTCCTTGTACAGGACTGGATTGGAACAATACCAACTGATGTGCCATTTTTGTCAGATAAAGGGGCGTGGCCCCCAAGAGCAAGCGGGACTGCTTGCCACGAAGGGCCCAATGGATATCAAATTGGGGCAGGGGCAAATATAAATTTGATCTCCAGAATACGTTGTTAAGCTCATCTTGCGTCTAGGAGTGTCGACATTGACGGATCAGAGCGCTAGAGCGATCTAACTGTGACAGGACGAAGCGCGACAGAGCAGAGATTAAGTCTGGCCTCTTTAGCTCACATCGCAAGGAATATTCACTGACGGATATCTTCGCAGATTCTAACGCACGGACAAGGTCAAACGCTCGATGCTCCGAAGTGACTGAAAAATACCACAGGGCAACGCTCTCGTCTGGCGGTGTGTTAACTAAAGCCTAGAGCGACTGTTATGACGTACTCTAACTCCGTGCTCCGGGACGTATCTTAACCACACAGAAACGACACTTCTGAGTTTCTCCTGCCGATGTTCGAGCGCCCTCCGGATATCAACAGATTGGAGTACATCAAAAGACAGTTCGATGCAAGAGTAAGAGGGCCTAAAGGAGTGATTTGAAATCCAGTCGGGAGAAGCAGGGAAGGGCGTTCGACAGGCCGGCGTACGTCGGTGGTAAACACCAGCTCCAAGAAGCTGGTGCTAGTGCTGCTTCCTGCCAAACACAATGAGTACTTGAATAGCATTTGGATCGAGATGAGTACAAATTAGCATTTGGATCGAGTATGGTGTCAGAGAGATAAGGACTGCAGAGACAGGACGGTTGCCATCGTTCTCTGTCCCCGACATGAACATCCGAAAATCCCGAATGTGCATGAAGCAGCATTGGTGGTCTAGTGGTAGAATAGCACCCTGCCACGGTGCAGACCCGGGTTCGATTCCCGGCCAATGCATCTGGTGGAATACCAAAGACTTTTATTTGCGGCACAGCAGGCTTACTAATGTGCGTGAACGTGCGTGCATACTACTGATGTGAGTTTTGCAAAAACGTCGATCCTTATCAATTCCTCATTTAGTGGGCAGTCTATTTTGACAGACCAATTGGTGAAGGTTGCAAGAAGCTTCATATAAAAGGTGTCAGTCGATACACATAAGATGCAGGACACCGATTATCATACACGCAGCATATAGCCCAACGATTTATTGCATGCATCGAGATCAATGCTTAGCTACCCCTGTAGGGACATCGAAATTGAACTGCTCCGCTGTTCATACATAAGTATCAAGGCAGCATTACAAGCGAGAAGAAACAAGCAGTGATGGGGAAAACCCAATTCAATGTGTATTACAAGCGTACAGATTCAATCTGACTGGGGAAGTTAAACAGACCAAGATCTTATGATTTTCAGGTGTTTCAATTATAGTTGTAGGTGTCAACCAATTTGTTGTACATATATACACGTATTCGTGCGTGTTTGTTCGTCTGTACGTATGTACGAATACGTATATGTTACATATATTAATGTAAAGTGCGGGATAGCTGCAGTGCCAAACATCAGTGGCCCATGGGTCTCTCTTAAAATATCCTTTACGATTACACAGAGCACTTGTCATGATCCCCTATCCATCGACACTTTGATTTGAAATCTCAGTGTTGGTAGATAAGGTGTCTACCGGCACTTTGAGATATTGATATTCTTGATGTTATAGACCAACAAATTGTCAATATGCCATGCCATGCTCTCGGTGTCGGTGGTCACCATGTCTACCAACACCTTGTCACAACATCCAGCGCGACAAAGCATGGCATGTCATGTAAGATAGTTGGATTTTAAGCATGATGATTATTACTAGCACTATTGGCCGTTGATGCGTGGCAATCCTATAGTGCGAGGGACACAGGACCAGACTTGGCATCAACGGCTTCGCTGCACACTGTGGGATGATCGTCCATGAATGTGATTACGGTCTTATATATATGCATGTTCATGTGATGGGTGCTAGTCATGCGGGTAAGGTACTCTCCTTAGCTTAGCGTTGTGTTAGGCCAACACTTGTAACAAGACTTTGCTTAATGTTTCCGCCTCTCACGGTGGACTCACCATCCATGTTCGCGATGGCCGCACGATGCATTTATGGTGCTAGTTGCTGTCCGTGCAGGTGAGGTATCATGCTTAGCTCGGTGTTATGCCAACATTTGCAGCAAGGCTTTCCTGCAACGCCTATACTGCTCCCTGTGGGAGGATCGTCTATAAATGTGAGTGACGTACAATGCATTTCTGACGCTTGTTTCTATACGTGCAGGTGAGGTATCATCCTTACCTACGGTCTTAACACTTGTCACAAGACTTTGCTTCAACGTTAACGTCTCAGCTGCTCACTGTGGACTGAACGCCCAGGAGTGTGAGCATTGTATAATGCATGTATGATGCAGATTGCTGTGCACGTGCATGCGGTGTGAGTATTGTTAGGTTATGGGCATTCGGCATCACCTGTAAGCAAGCAGACAGGTCGTAAGTTCGTGCCACTCCAGCTACCGTCCTTGACGACTGTCTGCTCTTTAGACACATGCAACTGCATGGACAAGACTGGCATCCTTATGTGCCCAGTATCTTTCCAAACCAGTTCCGTTACACGTTGATCTGTCAATGAGCATCTACACACGGATAAGCTCCTGACGGCTGAAAGCAAGTACCTTCCTATACTCAATCAAGACTCCGTCCCTTAGCTGTTTGGGAGACTTGATTGTACACTAAGATGGTTCACTTACAAACAAGCAATCAAACACGAACACATTACCAATACACACCCTGCGTCACCGCACGTGTAAGCAAGCAGACAGGTCGTAAGTTCGTGCCACTCCAGCTACCGTCCTTGACGACTGTCTGCTCTTTAGACACATGCAACTGCATGGACAAGACTGGCATCCTTATGTGCCCAGTATCTTTCCAAACCAGTTGCTCGACTATGCGGTGATCGCAGCTTTAATAGTCCTTTCACACTAACGCGTAATCTAGATCAGATTGTACCTTATGTTCGAAATAGACCTCATCCGAACGTGTCTCGAGGTACCTTATGTGGATAGTGGACCCGTATCCTAATAATGTACATTTGAAGATCACCTAAAGCACAAGGCATTCTATAATGTATGTTCACAACTCAACACTTCCCCTTGCCTGCATGCTTTATGTGTATCTTCTCAGTCCTAGTGAATCCCTATGACTAACACCACGGACTTGTTAAGTGGTTTGGTCATAAACTCAGCCACATTGTGAGCAGATTCCACATAAGGGATATCTGCCAGTCCCTCTCCTATGGCCTCCCTAGCATAGTGGCATCCACAAAGCCTTCACGATCGGGTACCTTCCCTCCAAGAGTTAAAGCTAACTCTTGGGTGTCCCTAAGATACTTCAGCACTCGAATGGCTTCACTCCAGTGCGAAGTGGTAGGGCTCATTCTGTACCTTGGCAACACACCAACTGCCTATGCAATTTCAGATCTGGTGGTGTTGGTAATGTACCACAGTGACCCTTTAAGCTCACAATACCGATGGCCAGGAGTGCCTGACCCTACTGACTCCACATCCTTGGACTCGAGCCTGCTGCTAGCCACAAAGTCCTTGAACATTGGAGTATCAACTCCACGACCATCCTCACACACACCCTTTCCAACGTTTTGCAACGCTATTCTAAGTCCACAGACACCACTCATGTATACCGCAGTAATACCTCTGACAACAATTGAAGACTAGTCTCCTCGACGTGTTCAAATGACGACATGAATTTAATACGTACCCGTCATGATGATCATGACAGCTAAACATACATGTAAACTCAAAATCCATCCCCTCACTTTCAAAGCCCCCCATACATTTCAACTGACCCTTTAGTCCGCGGCGCGACATCGAAACTAGTTGCGACCGTGATTTCCTGTGTGAGTTCCCTTTCTATCACCATATGGAGGCCAATACTTGCACAACCAACATGACCCAGGACTTACTGCTTGAGTACTTTCAAGTTGTCTTGCCCTAACTCACATTGCTTCCCCTGGAAGTGCTATTACATGTTTCACGGTCCGTCGATCAAATTATATTTCTCCAACGTCTATACTTTTATTTGGTTAAGGATTTGAAGCATCAAGACTAAACAGACACCGTTACAAACGACCTGCACTCAAAAACGCATCTAACAACTATGTTTCATGTTATATAACCTAGAGTCTGGATATCAACGACTTTCATCTGGAATTTTTCAAGATTTCTCACATATGGCCACAACTCCCAAACTTGGCTCTGTGGCTATCTCTAAGAACTCTCTCTAGCTTTCATTGATTTTACTGGCTATCCCGGTCTAGCTTTCTAACGTGAGGGTGCACCGATGCATCAAGGCCTTAGGATTAAATTGTCTGTAACTGACAATTCTACCACCCAAAGCTCACTTTTATTGGTCACAATGATGGTAGCTCACCTCTACCCTATTTATACACATAACCCTTAAAAAAAGTCTTATCTATACACCATCAGTATTATGATCAGTCTCTATGGGCGTTGCTGCAACAATACACATGACTTACAAAGTCACCAACGCTTACGTGTGTTGGGTCAAATATCACCATCCTCTGCTTGAGGAGCTAGGGTCATCACAGGTACCTATCAGTAACCTCATGTTGAGCACAATAGATCCTCTTCATCATCACTACTAGACATTAGGCTACTCAACATCCAAATGCGCGAAAAACGCAACGCGCGCACGCGCGCAACGATAACTGATGAGCTTCGCCTGACCACATTATGTCACAGATTAGCCCAAAACTCTTCAAATTAATTGATTGTCCTCAGAAACCAATTCTTTTCCATGTCAATATCAGAATTAGCTTTACATGTTAGCAATTTTTGGTGTTCATAAATTGGCCCATCTAACACTCATATCCTTTGTGTAGCCCGCACCATGGATTAAGACTAACTTGCAGCTATTTCTACCCCAACTGCACCTCTTTGCATTCCTAGAGTCATTCATGTATATCACCTTAAACATTCTGGGTCAACTACCATGCATTGCAACGATAAAATTGTAATCTTCTGGTACCCACAACTCACTCCTGGTCAGCCCAAAACCTTTCAACACCAGGTCATTCATGTATATCACCTTAAACATTCTGGGTCAATTACCCTATGGTCCATGCCAGACTGTAGGTCAGGGCGTGAAGCGCATGCATTGCGCAACGATACAATTGTAATCTTGTGGTACCCACAACTCACTCTTGGTCAGCCAAATTCTTTCAACACCAGGTCATTGATGTATATCCCCTTAAACATTCTGGGTCAATTACTCTATGGTCCATGCCAGACTGTAGGTCAGGGTGTGAAGCGCATGCATTGCGCAACGATAAAATTGTAATCTTCTGGTACCCACAACTCACTCCTGGTCAACCCAAAAACTTTCAACACCAAGTCAAAAAAACCTCAGCATACCTTGGGGATTTTCACAACACCACATACACAGACACACATAGAGAGGTCTCACAAGCCACACTGGACCCATATATGACCCTATGTAGGACCACTCAAGGTTTGAAAACCGCGTTGGCCACACAACATCAGCCACACATCGCATTGACTACACATCATTGACCAGACACAACCAGTCAATGTCTAGTTTCACACTCTGGAAAACATGGAAGGAATGCCAGGCACATAAGACAAGTCATGACATTGATTACACAGCAGTTCCGATAAGAGGTCTTGACTCCGCAAGTGCACGACAGTTCAATGAGGCACACGACTCCCGATTTAGCATTTCTCACCCTCAACATTAGGGACTAGCCATCAGCGAGTCCGAACGCGACACCTGATCAGCCTTTCTCACCCTCAACATTAGGGACTAGCCATCAGCGAGTCCGAACGCGACACCTGATCAGCCTTTCTCACCCTTAACACTAGGGACTAGCCATCAGCGAGTAGCAGCGCAAACCACAATAAGAATGTGCTCAGTGGACTGGGGAACCAAAAGTCCCTTACCACCATATTGCACCAACTCCTGGCTGTTTACACATACACAATCAATGTCTTTCAAGCCCCAGCTCATGGACATCTTTACACACGCTTACACATACAACACATATGTAAGCCCATCCCCATGCTGCAGTACCTGTACTGTTGCTCATGGTGTCTACCAATACCTGGATGGGGGCTCCCTAGGGTCCACCCACTTCTTCCCGCTGAGTATCACACTTGCTGTCAGTGGTTAGAGGTCATTCATAACTACTTTTGTTAATCTGACCCCCTTGATCTCCAGCCTTAAGAGGGTGCAGACTTAAAAAGAAGCCTTTCTATTGGTTCACCTCTCAACCAGTACACTTACTGTAACACAGGAGCATCACTTCCTCTCTCAACTCATTGAGCCACACACTCAAAATTTCAGGACCCAAATCATACACAACCTCCCATATGCACTCAAAATTTCACTCCTCCATCCCAAGGTGGTCTTCCGCCTCGTGCCCTTCCAGCCGGGATTTCACCACCTCGCCTTGCGGATGAAACTGCCAAGATTTCTTGGCATTTCAGAATCAATTCGAATGGATTCTGAAGCATATACTGCGACATGAAGGCGGGGTACAAACTGCGGGGCTGTCGCTCCCTGTGGGACTGGAGTAGACTTGTGTAGTGTCCGCTGGCCACCAGTGCCTTGCCCAAAAACCACATATCGGCTTGTCCTCAGCACCCAGAGTTGGGTGGGCCCATAACCTGTTAGGTTATGGGCATTCGGCATCACCTGTAAGCAAGCAGACAGGTCGTAAGTTCGTGCCACTCCAGCTACCGTCCTTGACGACTGTCTGCTCTTTAGACACATGCAACTGCATGGACAAGACTGGCATCCTTATGTGCCCAGTATCTTTC
>MVGU01001116.1:40000-45000 GCA_002005505.1 Botryococcus braunii | reverse complement strand
GAGAGAGAGAGAGAGAGAGAGAGAGAGAGAGAGAAGGGGGGGGGCACACATGCACACGGTGATCATGTCGAAATTAGAGTAATTTTCAAGGCCTATCTTTCCTAATAAGATACCCCGTTCCCCACAACCCCTCCCCCCCCCCCCCCAAAAAAAGGATATCTCGATAGCGTGGAAGAGATGCAAAGCTGTGACTCAACAACGCAAGTGGGATGGGCTTCCTGAAAGGATGGGCATGTGATAGGTGCCGTGGTGATGCCAAAACCAAGTGGGGGTACAATGTACGCTGTGCTTCACCTTTCATCTAACAGGCCCTTTTTTCTTCCCTCCCTTCTTTTCCTCCCCCCCCCCTTGTTCCATTTTTCCCCTCTTAACACAATTTGAGGGGGTTGCAGAAAGGTTGGTCAGTGAAGGACGGCGTGGTGTTTTTCCAGCAAGAGGAGGAGGCACCCGTCATTCCCGTCGAGGCCGTGGACCTCATTGGTAACACGCTGACGTATGCTCGAGAGATGGAGCGCATTGTGTGAGGGTGGAGCGCATTGTGTGATGACACTGGGCGGGGAATCTTGGAGGAGGCGTGTTTCCTGCATTGGCAACGCGCTCCCATGTTCTTGATAATCGCAGCGCATTGTGTGAGGATGCTGGAGGGGCAAGCTGGGAGGGGTTCTGCTTCCTGCTTTGGCAACGACCAGCTCACATGTTGGTTTCTTAGTTTGGAGATGGAGCCCTTCGTGGGACGCTTCGTTGGGCGGTTTGATGGAAGGGCAATCGGGGAGGAGTTGTCCTACCTGCATTGGCAACACACGCTCCCATAGTCCCCAAAAAGAAACATGGAGCGCATTGTGTGAGGATGCTAAAGCGCAGTCCGCGAAGGTTCATCGTCCTGCAGTTGAACAAAAAACTCCCATTATTAGCGTGTTTTTATGAGAGATGGAGCCTGGTGTGGAGCAAATGATGGAGGGATGATCATCTGGGAGGAGCTGTACTTCCTGCATTGGCAACGGGCCTTCAAATTCCCGAAATATGGAGCGCATCGGCGCCCAATCTGGAGGGATAACGTGGGAGAAACTGTTTGTGCAATAGGCAACTTGCACGTCCTGTATTGGCAATGCCAGGGTCCCATATCGGCGTTTTTAGGGGAGATGGAGCGCATTGCGAGCACACAATGGAGGGAACACCCTAGAGAGGAGCCGGAAATCCTGCGTTTTGGAGCTTTGGAGGGGTTTGTCATGTGCACCCTTCTCACCAGATTATTGGTCTGTCCTTCTCACCGCATGAGTACTGTGCCCTTCTTATCGGATGATTGTTATGTCCTCTCTGGATGATAGGTATGTGGCTTCCGACCGGATGTTTCGTATGTCCTCACGGGATGACTGGCATGTGCCGTATGTGTGTGCTTCTCACAGGATGTTGGGTGTGTCCTCACCGGATGATTGCGTTGTGTCCTTACCGGATGACTGGCATGTTGCCTGGGAGGAGGACATAACACTCATGCGGTGAGAAGGACAATACACTCGTCCGATGAGTGTATTGTCCTTCTCACCAGCAACATGGCATCAGATGCGGGCGAGATGGATGATTTTCTGTCATGGTCCGTCATGAGTACCTCGGTGTCTAGAGTGTCAGCGGCGAGAGTACCTCGGCGTCTAGAGTACCTCACTGACTTTTAGTCCTTTTACGGCGAGAGGACCTCAATATCTCAGCATTTGAGTGAACCCCATCGATTTCTTTCTTTTGGATCGGGATTGTTTTTAATTAACTTCACTTAAAGGGTGAACTGCTGGTCTCTCCCCACATGTGCCTACCGCTGCAACGGGCATTTAAGCGGGGCACTTTCTTGAATTTCTAAACCGTTCCTAGTATCCTAACTTTCCCCGTCCCGACTCAGCTGGCGTCTCAGGAAGTCTCCCGACGTCTGATGAATGTGCAGAAGGAAAATCAGAGTTCTTTTTCTCCTCAGAGTTCTAGGCCGTTGTCAGTGTCAAACTTTGTCCTCTTGGACATGCTTTCTGACTTCCTTTAGCTACGTTGGAGTGACACCCCGCTCACCTTGTAACTCGTGACATACAGCGCAGTCGTCTTTTCTTGCCGCCGCAGGCCCCGCGTTACATTGGGGATTAGCAAGCTTGTAAGGGGAGCACGGATTCGCCCCCTCCTTTGCTGACCCTGCGGCGTGACAATGCCGGACTGCAGTTTTTGTGAGGTAATAATATGAAAGAACGTGCAGGGAACAAAATAGGTGTAGCTCTTGCCAAGCGCACTTGGCTTTGTACCTTCAGCAAGCGGCCGCTGATTTGCTCGGCTCACCAGCCCTCGCCTTTCCAGACGTGGAGGGATGTAATGTCTTGCACCAGGCCCTCTCTCTCTCTCTCTCTCTCTCTCTCTCTCTCTCTCTCTCTCTCTCTCTCTCTCTCTCTCTCTCTCTCTCTCTCTCTCCTCTCTCTCTCTCTCTCTCTCTCTCTCTCCCCCCCCCCTCTCTCTCCCCCCCCTCTCCCTCCCTCCCTCCCTCCCTCCCTCCCTCTCTCTCTCTCTCTCTCTCTCTCTCTCTCTCTCTCTCTCTCTCTCTCTCTCTCTCTCTCTCTCTCTCTCTCTCTCTCTCTCTCTCTCTCTCTCTCCTCTCTCTCCCCCCCCCCTCTCTCTCCTCCCCTCTCTCCCCTCTCCCCCCCCTCTCTCTCTCTCTCTCTCTCTCTCCTCTCTCTCTCTCCTCTCTCTCTCTCTCTCTCTCTCTCCTCTCTCTCTCTCTCTCTCTCTCTCTCTCTCTCTCTCTCTCTCTCTCTCTCTCTCTCTCTCTCTCTCTCCTCTCTCTCTCTCTCTCTCTCCTCTTTGGGGGGGGGGGGGGGGGGCTCGGGCAGTGCCCGGGTGGCATGTATTTCTGGACATGTAGGGCTTCTGGGCAGAAGCCCCGATGAGGTTTGTCTAGGTGCATGCACTAGTCTAGCTGGGTACGTAACGACATGGTTTGTTAAGTGCACAGGCGCGACATTCTGGCCGTTTGGATCCTGGCCCCACATGCGTGTGGGGCTTCTTGCGTGTATGATGACCTCTGTATCTTTGAGTCTTGAGACAATCAGTTCGTGGCCTCACGAGCCTCTTGCACTTGTCTTGATGGCAGGGTACTACATACATGCTATACAGCGACCATATTGACCCCAGCCAACCACCCCCCCCCCCAAAAAAAAGAAAAGGGGGGGGGGGGGAGGGAAAAAAAGATAAAGGACAGGAGAAAAAGGGAAAGGGGGGGGGGGGGCAGTTGAGAAATTCGGCCTCTTCGACTTTGAGGAGAAACACTAGAGCAAAAACACGGTTGCCGCCCTGCATCACGCAAATCCCGTCGAGGAAATGGTATATTTATCTCTTCTTAGGTATAATGCTTAAGCGCGTGTTGGCTTACAGCGGCTCAGCTTAGTCCCTCAACCCCCCCCCCCCCCCCGGGGGAGGGGACTGAACCTGGGTGCTTAGAAGTCCTTGTAAACTCACTTCAAGCCTATGCACTGTCCTCAACGGTGACTCCTGGACCACATGGCCTGGCTTATGCATGTTGCGAACAAGGCTGTTCGTCCAGGAGTCACCGTTGGACAGTGAAGTATTTACCAACCTGTTTGGGCCTTGGTTCTCTGGGGCTCCCGGCCTGGATTTCTTTCTTTTCTTCTTTCTTCTCTTAGTAAACAACTCTATATAGCTCTTCATACATGAAGAGCGGACGATATTTGTGGTACGCGGTTAGGATCAGCTTCACTCTTTACCTTAAATGCAATAATTGTGGGAAGGGCTTCGCAGGAGTCTCCGTGGGCGGCGATCCCCGGAGATGTCTCCTTCATGCAATCCGAGGAGATGTCTCCTTAAGGCCTCATGCAGAAGAAGGGACAGGAGTTGCTTTCGGTCCAACAGCCTGGAAACCATGCCGGCCTCTTGAACAGTCTTGTTAAGACCCTGGAAAAATAGTGTCCAAGAGGCTCGCATGAGTCAGACCACAGCATAAGCATTAGGCCCTGGACCAGTGGCCGCGAGGGAAGGCCTAACTATCTCACTTTTCCTTTAAACTAAACCTCGTCCTGGATGTAATATTTCCTTCCGTCCTTCCTCGTGGGAAGCAGACTGGACCTCGTAGACCGAATCATCCATCAAGCATCTCATCTAAGAAGCGTCACAATCCCAGGCGCTGGGATGATCGTTCATCAGTGAGCAAGCCAGATGCCGATGTCCCAATCGGTCACACGCGCCTAACCTAACCTACTGGCGCGTGATCTGCGTCTCAAGTTTCAACTTCTGCCATTCCCAATGCAGGTCGCGGGATTCTCAGGTTTTGACGTCTGGCCAGGGTTTAGCAAGCTAGACCGAGCTACGTTGAAGTAGAGCTCGTGTTTCTTGCAGGTGGAGCGAAGAAAGTGGCAATCTTCGATTGATCACAGCGTCCTTGTCGGTCTTCCATCTTTGTCCGCCGAGGAGGAAAAATGCCCTGGCAGTATTGAGCTCATACCCCAATCTTTGTGTTTTTGAAGTTCGGTATTATTTTGTGGATCAGAACACTGTTGGTTCTGTTTGGTTATAGCTAAGGGGAGCTCCTACAAGCTCTCTCGGCGACCGCAACGAAGTTGAGGGTCCTTACCCTCCATCTCTAAATTTCGCCGTCCTGAAGAATTTTCAATGGCATCGGAACTAAGCAAGCTTATTGATGACCAACTCGCAGAAGCCGGGCAAGTAAGTGGGAGCGCGGTTCGCTGCCACGAGGGGGCATCTGTGCTACTGGGCCGTGTGGCATGTTTTGACCAGTTTATGCTGGACCATGTGTCAATGTGTGTAGTGATAGTGTAGTGCAGCGGGAACAATGGAGCTTGTGTAAAGCACACAGGGAACAAGTTGTAGCAGGATGTGAAGAAGACATAGTCCTCAGGGAACATTATCTCTTGCTACAGTGCCCCTGTCATCCACGACATCAAGACTGTGGAATAAAGTATATGTGTGCGAAACAGGCCAATGGCGTCCATGCTGCAGAGATTCAGAAC
>MVGU01001116.1:20000-35000 GCA_002005505.1 Botryococcus braunii | reverse complement strand
GTGTTAGGGGCACCAACCGCCCTTGCAAGTCAATTCCCACCGCATTGAAGGCAGTCTGATTTCTGCAAGATGTCATCCAGCATCAACATGCAAATATAAACGGTTTGGGCCGTGGAGCTGATCCAATTACAAATGCGACACCCATGTCTTTCTTCCAAACTTCCACGCCTCTTTCAAAAAAACCCTTTGTGCAGGATAGCAATGTCACTCAAAACCTGCCCTAAAGGACGCGAGCGATACAAGTACGAGCCACACACAAAGAAAGCGTGTCTGTGTCAACAACAAACTACACTGGCAAGTTGCCATGCCGCTTCACTACGCTCATCCCTCTGCATGACTCGGTCCCTTCGCAGTTAGTCTTTGGGCAGCACCCCCTGCTTTGGCTTCGTGCGGCTGTGTGAAAGCTTGCCCGCAGATGTGCAAGTATGGACACCTGCCCTGAAGCCCACCCTGCTCATATCAGCCTCTGATGGCTGGCTCATTGTGACCTTCTCCTTCTTCGCCTCCACCCCACTCCACTCCACTCATGTATCATATGTTTCTTTTCCAATCCAACCTACTCCAATATCACACGTTTCTTGTCCACCTCCCACAACACACTGTGCAGCGAGAGGTCATACCAGCTGACAACCAATGCGACTGATGCGCCCTTGTATGCGATCGCGCTTAGAGCCCCTGGCTTGCGCACACCAGCATGAATGGAAGATGGTAAGCTGATTAATTATGCCCCCTCCTTATCTAAACAGCTCGACTAGTAAAGCTGTTCAAACAGGCAGACACATGGACACATGGTTTACGGATGAGATATACTTCATTTCTATCCTAATTAACTCAAGTAGTAAGGCAGGCCAATCAGGAAGACGCATGGTTTACAAATTCACTGACGCTCTCCTTCTTGTCTAAACCAGTCGACTAGCAAGGCAGGTCAATGGGCCTGGCTTAATCCATCCAGAAGTGGGATGGCCCATCAAAATCTTTATCCCATCAATGACTTAATCCCATCAGGACGATTCAGGCCCCGGGTTCACCCCAAGATAGCCCTTATCCTTAATCCCAGTCGGGCCCTGGTTTCATCCCATGCCAAGGGGACCCCTTTTCTCAATTAATCACATTCAGACCCTGGATTTATCCCATCCAGGGGGCCCCCTGTCTCAATCAATCCCAGGTGGGCCTTGGGTTCATCCCACCCCCCAGGTGGCCCCTTTCAGAATTAATCCCAACTGGGCCCTGGGTCCATCCCATTCCCAATGTGGCCCCGTTCCTTAATCTCAATCAGGCCCTGACTTCAGCCCATCCCAAGGTGCCCTTTTGCTCAATTAATCCCACTCAGGCCCTCGATTCATCCCATCCCAAGATGCCCCCCTGTAAATAATGAATCCCATGCAGACCTTTGGTTCATCCCCACCTGAACCCGAGGCCCCTGCTCCTGCAGCCACACGCAGCTTTGCTGGCTTGCGTGGTGCAGGCTGCTTGGCAGGGAAAGAACATTAAGGGTTGCAGGGTGGTGGACTGTAAAAGAAGGGGGGGGGGGGGCTGTGGATGGAGGAATATCATGTAAGGATGATCGAATGTGGGAGAGGTTCCGGTTTAGACAGCCATTTCCATGGATATCTTCTGGTGAGGGTTGTATCCGATGAGGGTGAAGTCTTCCATTGTGAAGGAGTCGATGTCCGTCTTTTCTGGGTTGATGTGCAGGATCTGAGCCCCCCGATAAACTCACACACTTTTCTCAGCCAAAATTCCTTACTGCTTCAAAGAATACCAAACAGCCAAACAGACGAAGAAGAGAGAAAAGAATACACAAACAAATGCATATAAAAAAAAACACACATGGAGAAACACATATAAAAAAACTTACATAAACAAATAAAGAGAAGAAAGAAGAGGAGAGAAACAAAAACAGGGACAGGGCCGGAGAGCGGTCTGTACTTTAGCAGGCACTTGCAGGTCCATCTCCGTAGCCCCCGTAGACCGCCAAATGACTTCTTGCTCCAAGATAGCAGGACACAAGCCTCCACAAAGAGTAAACGCAACCATGTTAACCTCACAACAGTCTAATCCACAGGCACGCAAAAAGTGAACGTCATCATGACGACAGCAATCTGCTCGTTCAGCAACGCAGACAGGTGGGAAACTGGCGGGAACCCACGGGGAAAGCACGAGGCGTGTTCTTCAGCTGCAGTTTCAGGGGTTCCACATGGTTCACGTACACATGCGCATCTCCCATTGCTAGGACCAGTTCTCCAGGAGCCAGCCCGCAGACCTGGACAGCAAAGAGCACTCTGAATCTGAGCACCCGCGGCCTGGCTCACGGCAACCAAGGTCAGTGTTCCATACGCTTTGACCCCCTCGATGTGGGTTAGAGTATAAAAGTGATTCAGCCCCCTGATGCGGGTTGAAGTCTACATAGTTTCCGCGCGGGTCGCACTCGGACACCCCCCCCCCCACACACACACACACACGCACACGCCTCTCCCTCCCTCTCTCTCTCTCTCTCTCTCTCTCTCTCTCTCTCTCTCTCTCTCTCTCCTCTCTCTCTCTCTCTCTCTCTCTCACTTTCTCTCACTCTCTCACACACACACACACACACACACACACACGCGCGCGCGCGCGCGCCCGCGCAGAAGCACACACAGAGAGGGGGAACGAGAAAGACAGAGCGAGTGGGCGCAGGCGAAAGCAGGGGACCACGAGAAAGGGAGGGAGAGGATCTTGCAATTCCCCAGAAGACAGTGCAACGAAGGAAACAGACAACCTTTTCAATATGAACCAGGTACTTCAGCCGAACATCACCTCCCGTGCCTAGTCTCCAACACATACCCAAGAATGCCCCCCCCCCCCCCCCCAAACCTTAAAACCCTTTTACCTTTTATGCTGCTCTCACCAGACCAGCACTGAGGACCACAGAGCATCGTGTCCGGTGTTTTGATTAGTTTTGATGTATTGCCGGGCGGAGAGGAGAGGAATGGCACAAAGATCTCAAGTCAGGGAGCCACCTGCGCTATGAGGCGCGTCAACAGGGCATATGAGGCGATGTTGAAGGGCACACCCAGGCCCAGGTCACATGACCGCTGGTACATCTGACAGCTCAGCTCCCCCTCCGCCACATAGAACTGTCCACACATCTACGGTATTATTCTTGCTGGGCTTGGTCCGGCTCTTTATGCATCATAGTCCAGCTGCTCGTACATCTTAGTCACACCGGTCGTTCGACATACATACTCTGGCCTGTTCATACATTGTACCTGGGCTGTTCATGCCTCATATTCCGACTGCTCTCACATTGTAGTCGGGTTGATCATATATCACAGTCAGGCTGTTCTTACAACATACTCGCGCTGCTCATACATCACATTCAGGCTGTTGAGACATCCCTAGTCTGGGTGTTCATTTTTTCATAGCCCGGCTGTTACTACACCTTATTCATGCTGTTCATACATCATGCTCAGACTGTTCACACAGGACAGTCCGGCTGTCCAGCTGTGTCCAGCTGTGCTGTTCAAATTATCTTAGTCCGCTTGTTCGTATATCATAGTCAGGCTGTTCTTACAATCAACAGCTCAGATTTCCGTAAGCTACATGGAAGTGATCATGAATCATAGTCAGGAAGTACTGAGCTACGGGAGAGCAAAGCCCATCAACATCATGAAGGGAAGATAGCGGATTACAGAATTACAGAATAAACGGAGTCACAGAATAACCGTATTACAGAAATACCGTATGAAAGAGTTATTGAGTTACAAAACTACGGAGTTACTATCTGACACGATTATAAAACTGCAGAGTTACAGCATTGTAGCATGACCGGTGCTCACTCAACCGCCTGCGCACTCATCCCCGCATGAGACTAAACAACAACAACAACAGGGTCTGAATCCTGCAGTTCGAGACAATGAGCGACAGGTGGCAAGAGAAGTCCCCAACACAGATAATGGCAATAACAACATGACTGCACTCTTCCACCAGCACATGTTGAAGTATAGCACTACTGTTAACATGGAAAACACCGAGACGCAGGCGCACACACAACAGAGCGAGGGGTGGAAAAGAGGAGGGCACAGGGAGTCGAGAGGTGGAGGGAGCGGAGCGGACGTGGGAGGGGAAGAGAACGGGGGTACGGGGGGTGGGGAGGGGAGACAAAGAGACAGACAGACACAGACAGACAGATATACATACGCTCACGCAGAGAGAGCCGGGGGGGGGGGGGGAAAGAGGCACAGAGAGCGACAGAGGGAAAGGTAGCGAGGGAGGGGGGGGGGAGAGAAGGGGGAGATAGAGAGATAGGCACACACACACACACACACACACACACACACACACACACACACACACACACACACACACACACACACATGCATACACTCAAACACAGATGGGGTGGGGAGGGAGAGAGGGAGACAGACAGAGAGAGGGGGGGGGGGGGGGAGGGAGAGAGAGAGAGAGAGAGAGAGAGGAGAGAGAGAGAGAGAGAGAGGAGAGAGAGAGGAGGAGAGAGGAGAGAGAGAGAGAGAGAGAGGGGGGGGGGGGGGGGGGAGAGAGAGAGAGGAGAGAGAGAGAGAGAGAGAGAGAGAGAGAGAGGAGAGAGAGAGAGAGAGAGAGAGAGAGAGGGAGAGAGAGGGGGGGGGGGGAGAGAGAGAGAGAGAGAGAGAGAGAGAGGAGAGAGAGAGAGAGAGAGAGAGAGAGAGAGAGAGAGAGAGAGAGGACCTGGCAAAACATGTGGCAGGGCGGAAGGGCCATGATAGGCAAGTCAGAGGGGTTCCAGGCCGTGAGGACGTGGCGGCGCCCTTCCGGATCCTTCTTGATCTGCTGTATGAGCTGCCGCAACTGATCCACCCCTTGCCCACTGTAGTCGGCGTGCATGTCGCTGTACTTGGCTCCGAAGTGCCGCCACTGAAAGCCGTACACGGGCCCCAGGTCCATCTCTTCCCTGTTGCCCGGCTCCGGAGTCAAGGTGCTGGGATTTTTACATCAAAGCTTTTCTACAACATCTCATCAATAAAATAAATGAATATCTTTCCCGGCCCCTTCAGGCTTCCCGGGCCTCGGAGTCTTCACAATGAAGGCGTGGACACACACAGACCTGGAAAGACCAGGCATGTATGCTTGCGTCCGTCCGCGCATATGTGCATCTGCGATCTCTTGTGCTTGCTCGCGCTCTCTCTCCCCCCCCCCCCCTTCTCTCTCTCTCTCTCTCTCTCTCTCTCTCTCTCTCTCTCTCTCTCTCTCTCTCTCTCTCTCTCTCTCTCTCTCTCTCTCTCCCCCCCCCCCTCCCCCCTTCCTCTGTGTGTGTGTGTATGTGCGTGGGGGGAGGTGGAATAGGGAGGAGGGGTTCGGGCTCTGTGTTTGTGTTCGTGTATGTGTGTTGGGGGGGGGGGGGGAAGGGAGAGGGGGTGGGGGGGGGGAGAGGGAGAGGGAGAGACAGACAGAGAGAGAGAGAGAGAGAGAGAGAGAGAGAGAGAGAGAGAGAGAGAGAGAGAGAGAGAGAGAGAGAGAGAGAGAGAGAGAGAGAGCAGCCCCTTGAGGCAGGGGCCAGCGGAGCCCCTTATTACAAACCAGGTGAATCCATTTGGCATGGAACAACAGAGGCATGTGGCTCCATCCCGGGAGGCAAGGGGGGCCAACTCGCACCGGTCCGTAAGCCCGATGCGGTCCAGGTACTCCCGCGATCCATTTCCATCCCAGATTTTGACTCCCTTGTCTGAGAGCTTGCGTGCGTTGGTTTCCCCTCCAATGAACCAAAGCAACTCCTCCGCCACCCCTGCTCCACCCACCTGGCTCTCATACTCGCTGCAAACAGGCCCGCCTACCAAAGAAGCTAAAGCCATTGCTTCTTTTGTTTCACCATACCTAAAGATTCCCCCATAGCAGAAAGTGCAGCATGCTTAAGATTTCAGCACACCTAAGAATGGTGCTTGAGACCTGGCCCGGGATGGGAGGACCCGGGGGGGGGGGGGGGTTGATGTGGAACAAGAATCAGCCCAACCATTGTCATGAAGACTCTCATCCGCCTAACTGCCTTCCCACCTAAACCAGCATATCCTCTCACAGACTCGACATCTATCTCCCTACCTTCCCCCCCCCGCCCCCCCCCCACACACACACACAAACACACAGTAAACAGTGCTTTTGCAAAAAAAAAAAAGGGGGAAAAGCATAGCTCTGCACAGACGAAACTCCAGTAGAAAATGTAGAGGAACATCCAGCACTGGCGGAACTAAAGTCAGAAACTCACCGCGCCAGAAGACGCGCTTGGTTGTCAGCAAAGGGAAACTGTGGCGCAAATTGAAGCGCATTTGGCAGCCGAACTTGGAAAAGGTGCCTGTTCCAGTCCGGTCTTCTCTGCGGCATCCTGTTCTAATGACATCATCCACCAGGTCCAGGTACTGCAGGGTCCCCGTCATTGCACACCGTTGTGTGAGTGTACGCTGCCCAGCTGGCAGCTAGCTCAAGACTACCCGATAGAAATCTTCATACAAATCTAAAGAGAATGAGTTATAGAAAGATGAGATTGAAGAGCTGCTGGAAGCTCTCTGGGCTTCTCCGATTCAATTTTGAGTCTACGAGGTCATTCAGTCTATGAGGAAACTCGACATTAAGATCACAGGCAATTGTGGTGTACGGCCCACTTTGCATCTTAACTCCTGCAGATACCACATAGACTGGTTCTTTTCGCCAACTCGTACTTTTAGGGGCCAGATCAAGAGTGATAACAGATTACAATGTCAAAACGAGTTGAATGCCCATCCAGAGTGTACAGCAAATCAAAGTTGTGACAGGACTGTGCATGGGGTCCACAAACAAAGTATGGTTTTTGGTTTTGCTTGAGCAAGCTCCCTACGTCAAACACAACGTTCAAGTGACAAGACCAACACCCCAACCACACAAGATTGGTTTGTGCGAAAAGAAAAGAGACAAGAGGGTATTGTGCAGCACACCTGGTACTCTTCATGCTTGCTGGGCAGTGCTGGAGGTAGATCAGGAAGACCCCGCAAACTCGCTGGTGTGTAGCAGAGGAATGAATGTCGGAAACCATTGTCCCACTGCGGCACAGTGGAAGACCATCGCTGCCATTGTTTGGGATCTAAGGATGGGAAGAATGTGTCACACTCAACATCCTGCTCAATCTCTGTTAGATGGATGGCCACGCAGTTTGAGGATTTCAGGGCTTCCCTGCAAGTTGCGTAAAGCCCTTACAACACATGACGTAGAAACGCAGTGATTCAATTTGTCATTGCGTTGAACTGGCCACGAATTCTTTAGAATGGACGCACTTCGATGGCCCCACGAGAGAGATGCTCTTCACATAAGGATGACAGGAGAATCGCAAGACCAGGGCGTTGTACCTGTAGACTTTACCGCCACCAATCACGAAAATGTGTTCAATACCAGCCTTCATTGAGGGTTCCCCTAGGAATGCCAACGCTGCTTCCAAGCTGCTACAGAAATGTACCCCATCGGTCGTGGTCACATGAACATTCTGCCTCTGACCATTTACTGCGGGGCTACTGTTCTCGTCGGACACTGCCGAACGTGACAAGACCACATTGACTCTGCCAGACAAAGGCCTGAAGGTTTTCGGGATGGACTCCCACGTTGTGCGGCCCATTATAACAACATTGCGCTTGGCTGGATCCTTTGTCCTCAAGGTAAGGTCTTTGAAAAATGCCATGTCTTTGGGTAATCGCCATGGGAGTGCTTTCCCTCTGCCAATGCCAAAGTTTCGTGTCGCTGCAACGACCAGCTGGAAAGTCAGGTTCTCAGCCATGGCCATTTACACCCCCTTCTGTGGTAATTCAAAACATGGCAAATGGGGATGCCCGAATGATGAAATGCTGGAGTTCCTATTCCTGTGCCATATCGTGCCAACCGTGGTGTGCTGCTGCAGTGGATTTTGAATTTGGCTCCGCTGGGACTGTTGATTCGGGATCCCGAAAGGGACCTGTCCTAAGTGGCACTGGGGGGCCCGAATGGGGACAACAGCTTGGGGCAACCTCAAGTTGTAACTTTCAAGTTGTCACAAGTACATTTCACCTTTTCCTTTCCTCTTCACAAATTGTCACTCACAACATGGTAATGTAAAAGTAGGCTGTGGGGGGGGGGGGGCGTATGGTGCGAGGAGAACCGCAGTTTTGCCATTATCTAAAACATTTTATTTGCAACAACTCGTCCTTTTGGCATCAGAAAAATAATTGGATACGGCACCGAGCTTCACTAGTATACAAAATCTTAGAATTTCGTATGTACACAAGTTTAAAATTAGAATTTCGCCTGTTCAGGGAAATTTAAGTGCTTTTTGTATGCACAATAAATCAATGTAGTACGATATATTATTGTCCTTACAGTACTTACAACATTCCAGATAGAGTGCTTCCAAATTTAAATGTGGTGGCAACGGTAAAAGACATCGACAATGGATGAGTACATGATGTAAACACACTTGAACACTTTTTTTTTTTTTTTTTTTTTTTTTTTTTTTTTTTTTTTTATAGCTTTCCGGTGGTATCAACGACATAAGCTCACAGTAGCTTTAAATATAGTGCATTTTTCAGACAATCTTAATTATTGGCTATAAAGATGGGCAGTAGGCAATACATAAGGCAATCTGGAGAAATGCACTCAATCTTAACTGCACTTTTCCAGATTGCCTTATGTATTGCGTACTGCCCATCGTAAGTCTGTCTCAAGGCCTTTGGGGTCCCTTGCACAATGGCAAGAAGCTCGTGATATCATTGGCAACATGGTCTTCGGATAACTAGAGGTCCATCTAATGATATGTCGATGAATGATACAGCGACATCGCAAAGGACATGCTGTATGTCTGGTGTCCAGCTAACTTACGTAGCTGACGCATGGTTTACTGTTTAGGATTACATTTTCGTTCCCTTTTTAAAGACAGAGCTAGCTAGCTAGCTATAGCGCTTGCCTCCGTTTGCGGTAGTGACAAGGACAAGGCTAGGGAGACATGGATACAGGATGCATGGTTTGCGGTTGAGACACGCTCAAGCTTAATATGCATATTAAGCATATGCTGAAGCTCATGCATATGCTGAAGCTTCACATTTTACTTAAGTTCAAAAAGAATGCGAGTCGTACCAATTTGTCATTTGACACTTGACTTTCAACCATCAAACCGCGGTGTAGACGGGGGGATTTCAACGGCCAGGGTCATGTATGGACAGCCATATATGGACAGCCAATCTAGACAGCCAACGGCCCTTGGGAATGCACGCTATCCTGCTGAAGATGTTGAGAGGTCGGTTACAATATTGACCGCTTAAACTCATCAAGAGCTATATTGGTTTGCCATGCATTGTGGTATTTGCTTCTCACCCTTGCACAGGCTGTTGGTGGCAGCTGGTTAACCAGCTGGTGGCAGCTGAGTAATGTTAGTCAGCTCTGTTTGTCTGGGGAAGAATCAACATTGTAAATTGTGTGGAGCTATAAAATTTGCCAAGCGTGTATTTGCGGGTTTGAACTGTCAAGTGCGCAATGACTCATATAGCCACTCCAGGGATTTGTAGCTACCTATAGTTGTCGCTGTAGAAGGGCGGAGCTGATTATGTAAGACGTTGTCGCAGCACAGATATACCAATATATCATGCAGAACATACTAAGGTGGGGACTTGCGAGGGGAGAATAAGGAGAGATTCGTTTTGAGGAGAGGGATTCTGGTTGGGGAAGGTTTTTGTCTGTTGTACATGTGGAAGGGTTTTTGTCTATTAATGTACATGTCTTCCAGCGAACAGCATAACGCCTGCATGTATACTCATACAACATGATGCCCTTGCCCATCCTTTTTGGGAGGGTAGGATTCGCAATGACTGACAATATAAATCTTCTACTTTGTTGCCCCTACCCAAGTATATGAACTCCTGAACGTCAACCCAGAACATAGAGCCCGTGAAAATGGTTCAGACCCCAAACTTTTCCAAAGCCAAAGTAAATCCCCTGGATGCTCACGAAGCGAAGCAGTCGCATCGAGTCAGGCGAAATTGGTTTCACCTGACTCTATATTCATTACAAATCGGTTTTATGCCTATCAATGCTTTCAGCCGCCAATCAGACACCACACCACCAGCATCGGCCCGTAACAGCGCAATTTGCAGAGCAAACGTTTCAGATTGCTCCTCACTCTCAACAGTCTTAGATCACCTCCCGCAGAGTAAACAGTAATCTCGGCATAATTCAGGGAAACCCCAGGCAGGGCCTACAGAACACCCATTACAATGCATCAGATTAACCTCTTATTCTCACGAGCACTGCAAAAAAATGCAGCTGGCATGTTTTTTGGTTGTATCCTTCCAGCCCTCCACATTCCCATACTAAATGTCAATGCAGTACCTTTCTGGCTTTATGCCCAGAGGCATAAACTTGTCCATGCACGTCACTTTCTCTACTCCCTACAAAAAAGATCACAATAATGAGATAGGGAACGGCCTCCTCAGTAAACCCTTCCTGGAAGACTCGTCTGCCCCCTACCCACATCCCGTGCTTATTATGTGCAGACATGAAGCAAGAACTCCGCCCTGCAAGAACGTACTCAGCCCTTCAAGACGATGGGAACCAGTGTCCTGCCTCTCAATCCATCTCGCTGCACAGCCCCGTTGGGACGTGTCAACCCGGCACAGACATTGTTCATCGTGCCACTGAGGTGGCAGGAGGATGCAGTTCTGTCAAGCGACAATCTGATTATGCCCCAAGGAAAGCACAATCTGGAAACTTCTCCAAGGCATCATTCAAGGGTGGCCTTACACCATTCTCGCCCTGCCAGAAGTTGATGACCTCGGTTGTCTTGTTTAGGAGCAGCACCTTGTCCCTGCACACCACACGCCACCCATGTGAACAAAACGTCAACATGCTGCTCTCTATTTTCTATTAAGTCCACGCCCAGCCCCACGCCTTGCCCCAGCTCCCCAAACTATCCCCATTCTCCTTTTTTAATGTCTAAGCATGCACAGCGCAACATTTTTAGACCCAGGGGGTGCGCATGCCTGTGTGTGTCTGTAATGGATGGGTGGGTGTGTGTGCGCACGTGTGCATATGTGTCTGTGCATGCGTCACGAAAATCATTTCAACTTACCAATTCTTCACCCCATACCTGCGAAAGTTCTCAGGACTCGACAAACACGGGCGAACCCAACACTTTTGCCCCTAGCCAAGAGAGGCAGACCATCAAAACAGTGTGGAAAAGCTAAACCAGAACAAATGCAGCAAGACCTGTTTGAAGCAATCTGGAAGCATCCAGACAGCCCCATGCTCAGTTGAGCCCAACAAAAAACAGCCCGTGTCTAGTCATCAACCCTTGCATGCGAGAGACCCCGGCATGGGTCATGGAGCCACGAGCCTGACTCTTCAAATTTCCTCCATCCCTTAATGTTTAACCGTGTTTACTCCCTCATTCCCTTTAAAAACACCTTCCCGAATCCCCCACCCGCAGCATTTCACCCACCGGCACCTTTTTGCCTGCTTTTCAGGCACCCACGCTGCTCCAACCTCCAGATTCCAAGCTCATCAACTGCAGCAGCTCTGTCAGCCCACTGCCACAGCTTGCATGGCACCAAATCTCGGGGACAAACCTCTCAGTAATCCAGGGCTTTGTCTCCAAGAAAGCCTTTAGTTCCTCCCAAGCATCTTTGCGCGGCCAGAAAAAAAACTCGGAAATCGGTGCGCGAGCATCCTAGCCCCTCCCAAAACTCTCAGAACCAAGCACACGGTAGAACAGAATCAGGTTTCGTTCTCTTCACCAGAGGTGATATGCGAGGTTGTTTGCCCAGAACCAATATTCACACAATCAGCGATGTCACATGACATTTTGACTTGCACCACCGCCCCTTGACATCAGCCCCAAAACATGATGTTCAACCGCCCCATCGCACGCCCCACCACATTTGACCATAACCTCCACCAGGTTGCCCTTGCCTCTTTGCTTGGCCACACGCAAGACTAAAAAATTGGGGGGGGGGGGGGGAGGCAGGAGGTTGCATGCCACAACATTATTGGAAGCCAGTTCGAAAGCGCATCTTACGACAAGGCAATAGCTAGGACACCTTCACAGGGACATAGAAACTGCAGCAATTGTGGATTCCCAAGGCCGTGAGCACATCCTGGAGACAATTATACCTCCGAAGAGACACATATCCCAGACTTTCCTGTGAGGTCAACATATCCCGGACTTTCATGTGAGGTCAACATATCCCGGACTCTCATGTGAGGTCAACATATCCCGGACTTTATGTGAGGTCAACATATCCCGGACTTTCATGTGAGGTCAACAGGGGGGGGGCGAAAGTATGCAAGCCAGGTCATCTAAGGTCGGACCTTCATAAAGATCTGGTCAACTGCGACCGCTACATTCTTTTCCAGCCATAAGAAACTGAGAGCGTATACTGCTTCCACGGCTTTCTCGGTTTCCTCCTTTTCCTCCTTTAGGGCCATCTGCAGTCCCACACGTAGAAAAAAATTACATTAAATGCAACAGAATGAAGCTGACATTGCTCCACTTCAGCAATAGCCCATACATCCGCATCCCCCACCACCCCCCCCCCCTAAAACCCCCTCCCCAGGGAAACAAACAATAAAAGTACCATTGGTGTGTAAATGCAATATGCTGTGCAAAAGCGCCAAATCCCTGGTCAACGCATCCAAGCGAGTTCTGAGGTCCAAGGACCAAACAGGGTCTCCTCCACTAAAACAATGATACCCTCAAGGAGTATTTCTTCCCAGACAGTGGTCGATACGCACACAGACACATACACATGCATGCACGCACGTACGAGTGCACATGCACGCACAAGCGCACGCATGCACGTACGTCATATACCCTTTGAAGTAAAACCAATAAACAATGAAAAGGATGTGGAACATACAAGGAAAACGGGTAATACACTCACAGTAATATCGCGACTACTACACCTCTCAGGATGCCTGAAAAAAGAAGCAAACACTCACAGTGCAGTTACAGTAACAGTACACTCAAAGTAAACTTTACATATTTAACCTACCCCGCTTGGAAATAACATCCTAAGAACAACAAGATTTCATGGGATATACGAGGGACTCTCAGTTGAGGTCCTGTCGCAGCATTTAACCGCAGCATTTAACCCCAGACAATACAGATGAAACTGGACGTGGAAAAATGGTCTCTTGTAAGCTATGGCCCACAATAACCCCACTCCACCAACCGCAGAGAAAGATCTTTTTCTTCTCCCGGGTCTTATTACACCGGCTTTCCACCCGCCACTTGGCAGGTCCTTCGGATTAACTCAAAACTTACAAAAGAAACGAAGGGGGCGCAAAACACAAAATTTGGCAAAATGGCATCATTGACAGGAGGCAGACATCATGATGTCACCTTGGCCTCTGGGGCAGGTGCATCAGCAGCAGCATCCTTTCCCAAATCCGCTATGTCAATGTCCTTCTCTGTGATTTCTTCTTCCTCCTCAACGTCTGCAATGGCCTCAGGAGGCTGCAAATCCACACGTTGATTAGTCCATGCTTGCCGAAGAAAACTTCCAACACCTTAGCGCTAAGTGAAGGCCATGTGAGGAGAGCAACTTGTCTAGTGCCCGTTGCACAACAAACCTCCAAAGCTTCATAACTCCATTTTTAGGCCCCAGAAGAGGGTCACTGAAGGAGCAGTTTGTAATGGCTTACAGCCAACCCTGCACTACATGCTGCGCTATTCCAAACCTCACTGCCAAAGCCCTAACCCCCTCCCCCCCCTCCCCGGAGGGTTGTCAAGCAGTCTTCAAGGATATAAATTAAGGCAGGCCTTACATACCGACAGCCTTATCCGACTTACAATAAGGTCCAATCTCCAAGCTCCAACCCCCTAAGACAGGCTTCCAAATACCAGCCTTGCCCAAAAGAATCCTAGGTCACAACAACTAGATTCACAGAATGTCGCATGAGAACGAATTATCAATAAGAACCTCCCAGCATACCCGCGCAGCTCGGCTGTTCAACCTCTGTCGGGGAGCTGCCCCTGTGCTCACAGGACGAGTTTGAGTGCTCTGCCGCTGTCGGATAGAACGGATCAAGCTGTTGAGGGCTGCCCTTGAGACCTGCATTATTCCAACACAAGACCTCTTAATGTACAATTTGCAAGACTTCGTAACAGTGACCAGCGTGTTAGGACGCGCAGACAGGGATGACGGCGACTGGTTGGAACATACCTGCAAAGGCCGAGAAGCCCCAGCGGGTGTGACCTGAATCATAGCTGCCATGTTCCGTAAATTGCACAACGGAAATACGTCTAGATTGTGGCGGCCACACCTATCCTGCAGTTCGTGGGGACACTGTCTGGTGATTGATCTCGAAGCATGACCACGTAATGCCCCCCCATGTGAGCAGGATCACATGCTTTCTCGGAACGTTCCTTGTACGGGCCGACAATTTTTCCTTTATTTCAATTAATCCGGTACAAATGACCAGAATCGGTTGCTAGAGTTCAACTGCCTCATCCTCATCTGCAAGACGGCCGACATGTGACAGAGCCCTGACAAACAGGGTCCAATCCTTTGCGAAAACAATTAGTCTTTTGGATTTGGAGCTTCGAAGTCGATGTAACTTACGAGGAAATACTTCCGGCGTATTTTGCACAGACAAGTTCATGCGTGCTGCAACGGTGAATGAATGTGTTATTTCACCTGTGAGTTATCCAATTAATGCTTCCATCGTTGTTTCCCATTGCGGCTTTCTTGGGAAGACAGTGACGCGTCGAATTTGTAGACGACGAGTTGTTGGTTCAGGATGGCCATGCTTCTCGGGAGAACAGCCTTTCCTTGTCATGTCGGCACCGAGGCAGGGAAGTGGTTGTCAGTCAACTCTACGAAGAATTCGTTTGGACTTCCAGAGTTTGGGATCACCTGCCTATCATCTCTTATCCCACGTTGGGACGTGGCCAAGTCGACAGTTGGACAATCTCACTTGGCAGTACCGGTGGCAAAGCTTACTTCCGTCCCTCCTCGGCCTTCTTATCATTTCACATGCAGGAGCATC
>MVGU01001116.1:0-10000 GCA_002005505.1 Botryococcus braunii | reverse complement strand
AGTGTACGATTCTGGGATCGGAATGTCCGATCCCACATCGCTGGTGGGTGGGATCGATGTGGGATCGATCTGGGAATGATGTGGGATAGAATTTGTGGGATCGATGTGGGACTTTTATGGGATCGATCTGGGACAGAATGGGTGGGATCGATGTGGGATTGATACGGGAATGATGTGGGATTGATATGGGAATGATCTGGGACATCCAACAATGATCCCAGGAAGCACGTGGGATTTGTATGGGATCCGTGTGGGACTGATATGGGAAGATCCCAAACAGTTCCCAGGCGCGTGTGGGATTGATGTGGGATGAGCATGTGAAGCCTCATACTAGTGGGAGAGTAGTAGGAGATGTAAAGAAATCAGCATTTGCAGAAGTCTATGATCATGAGAATACACTTAATATTACAAATCAGATGACCTGCATGCACCTGCGCAGGCGCAGCTGCAGGTGCCAAGTTTAAACTTAACCTACTCCATTACTAGGTAGCTAGCATTACTAGCAGATCTGTAGAAGATACATTGGCATGTATAGAGTGCATACCAGTTTATTCTTTTATATAATTACTGAGGAGCGCACACACTGAATACTTACTGAATACTTACTGAGGAGCGCACACACTGAATAATACATAGGCATATATAGAGTGCATACCAGTTTATTCTATCATATAATTATTGAGGAGCGCACACACTGAATATGTTGTGCCAAGGATCCGATCCAAAAAGTAGCACCCGTAAATTCCGTTTTTCACAACCCATATTGGATGCACTGGAATATGGGACGCACTTCAGTGACCCCGTGAGCTCCTGTGGACCCTTCACCTAAAGTCGAACCTTAAACTTGGCTGCTGACTCCACTCCAAGGACATTTGACCATGGAAAGGACACCTAAAACAAAAAAGAAAGGTTGCGAATGGGATTTCCCAGCGATACTAGACACGGGACACGCAACCAGTGTTTGAGAACACACATTCAACGCCAATCTCCCTATTTTGCGTCCGCCCCAGCCCCTCCATCTAAGGCAAAGATCATCCGGAAAACCCTAGAACCGCATGCATGAGAGGGCCTCCAAGCCATCATTTGGTGGCAGGCGTGATGGCCTCTTCCTTGGGTTGAATTGTTGTATTGGCAGGGGACGGGGTCATAAAACTAGGGCCCTTCCCTTCACTAGTGGAAAGGATTTTCTCCCAAAGAGGTCCCAAAAGGGTCCCAGGGGTTCCCAAAAAAAGTCCCAAAATCTCGGATGTCCCAAACATGTCCCAAGATTGGATCCCAAGCAGGTCCCAAAAACCCCGCGTTCCCAAACTATTCCCAAAAAAATTTCCCATCAGGCTCCCAAAAATACAGGATCCCAACAGGTTCCCAAACTTGCCCCCCAAGCAGGTCCCAAAATCCATGATATCCCAAACGTGTCCCATATTAATTCCCATCAACCTCCCAAAAACGATGTGTCCCAAGCTGCTCCCAAGATAAGTGAGTCCCAAAACCCTCCCAAGAATACAGTATCCCAACAGCATCCCAAAGTTGGCCCCCAAGCAGGTCCCAAAATCCTTGATTTCCCAATCGCGTCCCATATTGGTTCCCATGAACCTCCTAAAAAGGGATGTGTCCCAAACTGCCCCCAAAAATACTGATTTCCAAAACCATCCCAAAAACTGAAATCTCCCAAGCAGTTCCCAAATACATCCCATACGGCTCCCAAATGCTGATTTGATACATTTTTGAGTTTCTTATTAGTAATTTATGCTGCTGCAGCTCTGTACCATTTCAACATCTGATTTACATGTCTACAGTGATGTAGGATAGATTGTGGGGCCTGCAAACCCCAACATGGACAGTAAACCAGTCTGAAGCGGGCGTACGTACGTATACGGGCCCTCCATGCAGGCACGCTGACAGAGAGAGAGAGAGAGAGAGAGAGAGAGAGAGAGAGAGAGAGAGAGAGAGAGAGAGAGAGAGAGAGAGAGAGAGAGAGAGAGAGAGAGAGAGAGAGAGAGAGAGAGAGAGAGAGAGAGAGAGAGAGACAGACAGAGAGAGAGAGAGAGAGAGAGAGGGGGGGGGGCCGGGGGGGGGAGAGAGAGACAGGGGGGGTTGGCGATGCTTCAAAATAAGGGATGTTCTAATTATTACATTGGTGCAGACTTGCACCACTCCCAAGGGAACTGCCTGGGGCAAGGACCTTGGCACTTGCATGGGTGCTGTCAGTCTGGACTCCTACCAGGTTTCTAAAGAGAGATAAATCTCCTAGCTTGACCTCTCAAGCATGCCGTCCCTTGAAGATCCTAACCAATCGAGTGCCACTACTGTCAGAACAGGTGTACTGCAATGCAGTACCCTTGAACGCAAGGCACGAGCAACAGTGACACACTATGCATCCCCTGCCTTCCTCTTTTTCCCACTCTCTGCAGCCTTCAACCCCACCTTTTTTTTTAATGCAGCAATGTTCAGTGGGACATGTTTCTTGTTGAACCCACATATTAAAACACCGGCTGTAGCCCGGCATTCCTCCAAGTATAATACAGAGAATTCCATCTCAGCTGCCCACATGAATTCCATCTGGCGCTCCTCCAGGGTAAGCTTAGAGACCCCAGCATCACTGCCCACAGCTGGTCTCAAGAGTTCCACAGCTTCGAGAAAGCGCAAGTGCAGGCCCCGACCGATGGAGGACAGCTTGGGTTGGAGGAAGCGTCCAACCTTTGGGTCGCCGCTCACCTTCACCAAGGTCCCCAGGCCAGCGATGACATCAGGCATCTGGTCCACGTCTGCAGACGCTCCAGGGATGCTGTTCACCGACACACACAAGGTGTGGTTGTAAGCTCCGTGGACATGCATGGCGGGTATCTCGACATGCTGCCCATCCTTCAAGGAGACGATCCACCCGCCTTCCATACCCCTCAGATCTTGTTTAATCTCCTTCCACAGCTTCAGGGGAATGCAGCCTTGAGTGATGTCGTGGTTGGGAATTTTTTGACTACATGCCGTAGTATAGGGCCACCCCATCACCTGTTCCACAGATCCCAACATGAGAGAGGCACAGGGATGTGTTTGCAACACTTTAAAGCCCCAGGGGGTTGTTGTTTGGGGTGGGGGGGGGGGCATGGTACAAACTTGGACAGAAATGCGCCAACCCAGTAGCAGGGTCCCAGGGCATGCATCCATATGGTACAGAATCGGAGAAGACAAAACTCCCATAACCTAAATTCAACATGCAGGCTAGGTCTTTGTAAGTGCAAAAGTCTGGATTGGGGGGGGGGGGGGGCCAAAGGCATGTATGATTTGCGCCCCCCCCCCCCCACTTGCGTGCGCGCGCACACACATGTGTACACACACACACACACACACACACACACACACACACACACACGTGTGCACACACACACACACACACACACACACACACACACACACACACACACACTAGTGCACACACACACACACACACACACACACACACGTATAGAGTCACACACGCACGCACGCGCCTGCTTGCGTGCACACACACACACACACACACACACACACACACACACACACACACACACACAACGTCCCGCACGCGCGTGCACACACACACATTCACACACGCACCCACGCACCCCAACTCTCTCTCTCTCTCTCTCTCTCTCTCTCTCTCTCTCTCTCTCTCTCTCTCTCTCTCTCTCTCTTGTTTTTGTGTGTGTGTGTTTTTGTGTGTGTGTGTGTGTGTGTGTGTGTGTGTGTGTGTGTGTGTGTGTGGTGTGTGGTGTGAGAGAGAGTGTAGACACACACACACACACACACACACACACAGAGAGAGAGAGAGAGAGAGAGAGAGAGAGAGAGAGAGAGAGAGGAGAGAGAGAGAGAGAGAGAGAGAGAGAGAGGAGAGAGAGAGAGAGGTGGGAGGGGGTTGTGCTGATGAATTATCAGGCATACCTCTTTGTGGCCTTTGATGACGAGTGTTGTCGTTGGGAGCGGCAGAGGACCATTTATGTGAAATAAGGATGAGGATCCTTTGCTGCCAATGACAACGTCTTGCATGGTTCCTGCAGCATACTTGCATGAAAACATTCATGAACAGACCTTCATTAAGTATGACATGCAAATTTGTTTTAGCACACCCACCCACGAGGGAGTTTACCTCTCTTTGCATGTCTCTTTGCTACAGAGGTACTTTTCAACAACTCTGGCTGTATTAAAACGCCTTTTGAGATAATGTTTGTCATTTTACTTCGGAAGATGTCGAGTGGGGCATTCAGAGTCAGGCATATGCCGCCCGTTTCTTCTGCGGCCTGTTAACAATAGTTTTTTGAGTCCCACGGCGTACTACATAACAGACATCATGGCAACAAAGGCATGATCATGACATGCAAATAAGAACTACAAAACAGGACAAACGAACATTAAGAAGTCCTGGAGTGTGGCATACTCGAGCCATTTCCAAGGCCTCCCTCACTGGCATATTCCTCAAACCTGGAACATGATCGCATTGCTTGCGCAAGCCATCTTCTGAGGCGTTGTGACAGGAATCGTCACAGACTCCTTGCATTGCCCACGCCTGCAGTGTCACTGGCTGCTCTTGCTCAAGCAGCGCCTCGTAGAACTCGTCGCACTTTTTTGACATATCAGAATTGAATAACATGTCAGCATATGCCGCTGACGCCTTAGGGACCATGTTGATGAAGTTTTATTTGTCGATAAAGGTATCGTTGTCGAACATTTTATAACGATTTCACGCCATGCACCACATGCAAGTTTTCACGCCATGAAAAAACCACGACATGCAATCTAACAGAAAGGAAGCAGGTTCAGCAAATATTGGCGTGGCGTGGGGCTCAAGCTTGGTAGCGGCGGCTATGGTAGCGGCTGAGGTTTTTAAATTTTCGGGCAATACAAGTTGGGGGGGGGGGGGGGCGTGGAAAAGATTTTGTCCCAAACAGGTCCCAAATATGGACCAAAACATATGTTCTGGGACCCCCATGGAAAACTTGAGCACTCCGGGGGGCATGGCTACATAATCGGACAAGAATTTGCCGATCTGGTAGCAGGCCCAGGCCCATGGCCATGCTACAAAATCGGACAAGAATTTGCCGATCTGGTAGGAGGCTCAAGGCCCCAGGCTATGGTACAGAATGGGACAAGAATATGCCTAACTGGTACCAGGCCCAGGCCATGCTATAGAATCGGTCAAAAATTTGCCGATCTGGTAGCAGTCCCAAGGCCCTGGTACAGAATGGGACAAGAATTTGCCAATCTGGTAGCAGGACCCAGGCCGTGGTACAAAATCGGACCAGAATTTGCCGATCTGGTAGGAGGCCCCAGGCCCCAGGCCATGGTACATAATCGGACAAGAATTTGCCGATCTGGTAGCAGGCCCCAGGCCATGGTACAAAATCGGACAAGAATTTGCCGATCTGGTAGGAGGCCCCAGGCCCCTCTGGTAGCAGGCCCCACGCCATGTTACATAATCGGACAAGAATTTGCCGATCTGGTAGGAGGCCCTAGGCCCCAGGCAATGGTACATAATCGGACAAGAATTTGCCGATCTGGTAGCAGGCCCCAGGCCATGGGACAAAATCGGACAAGAATTTGCCGATCTGGTAGGAGGCCCCAGGCCCCAGGCCATGGTACATAATCGGACAAGAATTTGCCGATCTGGTAGCAGGCCCCACGCCATGGTACAAAATCGGACAAGAATTTGCCGATCTGGTAGCAGGCCAATCCCTAACCCCTAAACCCTATCCCTAGGGGATAGGCCAAATCCCGTACGCCCGCATCGATGGATCCATCCGGATATCCGGATGGATCTAACATGCATATGCAACCCCATGGGTCCAACATGCAACCTCATGAGTAATTTGCGGTATGGTATGCGGTTAGAATAGGCTTCACTCTTAATTATAAATTTCATTTAAATGGCCATGAATTTGAGTAAGATCTCTCTCTCTTCTCTCTCTCTTTTTTTTTTTCTTCTCTTTCTCTCTCTCTCTTTTCTCTCTCTCTCTTGATCGAGAGAGAGAGAGGGGGGGGGAGAGGGGGGGTAGAGAGAGAGAGAGAGAGGGGGGGAGAGGGGAGAGAGAGAGAGAGAGAGAGAGAGAGAGAGAGAGAGAGAGAGAGAGAGAGAGAGAGAGAGAGAGAGAGAGAGAGAGAGAGAGAGAGAGATGCATATATATACCCACGACTTTCACACACATTTGGAATGGGATTTTAAGGTACATGTGACGTCCCCCACCCCCATATATATGGAGAGGAGGCGGAGTCGTATTAGATGGGATGGCCATCCCATGGGGTACACACCGTTTCCAAGTTCACATTCTTCATTACAAAGTTGTTGCTACTGACACGTCAGGGCGCCACAGACCTGACGCCAGTACAAGTACTAATGTCCCGGATGCTCATGTCCCAAAATTTGGCATTTGAACATAGTACACTACCCATGTTCGAGATAAATTCCCGTAATTACGTCCGTTATAAGGTACAAAGCAAATCCAAGGAATGTTTTGCCCTCCTTCAGTACCGGTATTTTGCTTGGTATTTCAAGTTTCGTTCAAAGATTTGCCACTCATACCCTTACCACGTACATATTGAAACATCATGTTGGCTTCATGGTGCCGGCTGCCTCGTAGGCGGTGCCACACTCAGAAATCGCTTACTCATATCACAGGCTGCTGAAAAGTGAACCGCATTTGACCAAGTATTACAATAAAACTTTATGTCTGCTTCAATAACAACTTCGGTCCTAGACTGGCCCTATATAGGTCATTCCTTTGGACCCTGCAGTACAGCTGTACACAACAATGAAAGGGCATGACAGAAATCGTCTGGCATAGAGAGTCAAACATCCCCTGCAAATTGCTGCACTACAATGTTAAAGTGTATACGGTACATAGCAGTACAAATGTCCAGAAGTCTCGGCACAGCTACAACCCGGACTGTCTTGAGTATGCAAAAAACCATGCCTGGGTGCCCTGCTGTGGCACAGCAGTAACCAGCTTCCACAGAATGTGCCTCAATAAGATGCCATACTCTTTCCGGGTGGGATTCTGAAAATCCTTCACACCCCACAGAAGGCCAAACTGCGCGCCAGCTCTTGAAAGCACATGAAAGATCCGAGACTGCAAATCTGATGGGCGGGCACCCTGGAGCCGTGGCCTTAACAAATCGCAGCACCGTGCACACATACTCTTTTGTTGCTGGCGCTCCGCGCACGGATTCGTCATACCTTGCGAAAACATTGTACGAGACCCGCGTCGAACTTTTGCCATAAGACTTGGAAAAAACGACCTCCTTGCCACCTACGTCAGCCCTGCGGTATTCAAGGAGCTCAGCCTTATTCACCTTTTCATCTAACCACCCGGGATGCAGGTCATCCTGAAAATCAGTGATGACCTGCCGCAGTATGTCTAACACATGTTCTTGGTCATCCACTGCTCTCCCACTCCCCAAAAACTGGTTGCCCTGCTGGTCACCCTGATCTAGATTGGCCGCCCTCTATGCTCTCCGGAACGATACTCGGGCACCCATTCATCAAAGGATTTGATGTCGTGCTCTGCACTCCAGCATTTACGGGTAGCCTCATCCATCAAAGCGGCACTTCCTAACACGAGCTCCGGATCCTTTTTGATTCTGCTGCGCAACATGCGCTTAGCCCACTGAACCTCCCTCTCTACCCAATACTCTGTATTGAAACACACCCGCCCACTTGCTGCTTCTTGACTTGGCATGCGGCAATTCATGACATGCAGTTGGAATGTGCACATGTCATGTGACATGTGCTCCTCCACCATCTTGGAATATTCCCAAAGCAACTTCTTGGCATCTTCCAATCTGCTGGGCACGCCTGGCAAGGGATCGCAGCGGGTGAAATACAGAATGCTATTCCTCAGTTTTGCCCACATTTCTACCACACGTTCAGGGAGGATTGAGCGACCCTTATCGTCTGGCCTCAGGATGTAGGTGCAATTGGACTCTGTCCAATGGAGGTAGTCCTCCATTGTCCAGTTGCCCCTCTTGTCGACTATGTCCGTGTACGGCCTGTTACAATCGGACGTGGCACGCAGATGCGCTGCACGGGCAGTCATCAGTTTCTTAGAATCTGATGACACCATCAGCTCAGGCGTCGAGCTCCCGCCTGACAAAACATAATTCCAGAATGCCTTGACAACACCATAGGGCCCAGTGTGGCCGATGCCCACTATAAAGCCATCGACCATATCAAAATATGGCAACTTTGACAGAGGACTGACACCATGGCACCCGTAGTCTGACGGATGTATCCCGCCTTCCTCAACCATATGTGCCCTAGAAAGCTGCTGGGTGTGTCTCAGTTTTGTCCTCGGTGCACCGCACAGAGCCACTCCCTTTTTCTGAGCTAGAGACCCTCTTAATCGGGACTCACCTGGGACAAAAAGCCCCCAAGGCACAGGTCGTGCGTACCCCAAGAAACGGATTGCGCCTTCCTCATGTATCCCGCGCAAGGTGCAGAATTGGCAGCCCAGTTTTGCACCGTAGGACACCCAGCACCCCAGTTTCTTCAGCGCAGGAGCATCTCCGCACACACGGGCCAATAGGACCTTGTGCACCAGTCGCTCTTGTGTAATATGGCCGTCTGCATCCCGCTTATGCAGCACGACCTCCATGCCTGCGCCTACATGGCAACACCCATCCACTTGACTCTACTGCCCTTAGATATGAGGGTGGATATACATTGACACGATCGTGGATGTGCAGTGCACCTGCCTCTCCTATACCATTCCTGACAAAACAATGCCCATGGGGCGGGGGTCGCAGATGCGGGCGGGCGCTCGTGCGTGCGCGGGAGCGCCCGCCCGCATTTCCACCCCCCGCCCATCGGCAAGGGGGGCACGGGCGCTGGCGCTGGCGCGAGCGTGTGTGCGTGCGTGCGTGTGTGTGCGTGCGCGCGCACGCGCGCAAGTGGAATGGACTTTCTCCCTAACGATTTCCACAGGACTCCCAAACCTTATCTGTTGGAACCCATTGGAAGCTTTGGGACCCATGGGACAATTTGGGACCAGAACACAAGTTACAAACACACAATGGTTCCAACCTGTTCCCATGCCAGTCCCAATGCTTCACAAGCGTTCCCAATGGGTTCCCAACACAAATGTTTGGGAGCAGTATGGAAATCGGTAGGGAAGAAACCCTTCCCTTGCGTGTGTTGGAAGGGGGGGGGGGGAGGGGGGAGGGAGGGAGAGGGAGGGGGGGGGAGAGAGAGAGAGAGAGAGAGAGAGAGAGAGAGAGAGAGAGAGAGAGAGAGAGAGAGAGAGAGAGAGAGAGAGAGAGAGAGAGAGAGAGAGAGAGAGAGAGAGAGAGAGAGGGAGGGGAGGAGGGAGGGAGGGAGGAGGAGGGAGGAGGGAGGGAGGGAGGGAGGGAGGGAGGGAGGGGGGAGGGAGGGGAGGGAGGAGGGAGGAGGGAGGGGAGGGAGGGAGGGAGGGAGGGAGCTCGAGAGAGAGAGAAGAGAGAGAGAGAGAGAGAGAGAGAGAGAGAGAGAGAGAGAAGAGAGAGAGAGAGAGGAGAGAAAGAGGAGAGAGAGAAGAGAGAGAGAGAGGAGGGAGGAGAGGAGGGGGAGAGGGGGGGAGGGGGGGGGGGGGTGGGGGGGGGAGAGGGAGAGAGAGAGAGGAGGAGGGAGGAGGGAAGGAGAGAGGAGAAGAGAGAGAGAGAAGAGAGAGAGAGGAGAGAGAGAGAGAGAGAGAGAGAGAGAGAGAGAGGAGAGAGAGAGAGAGAGAGAGAGAGAGAGAGAGAGGGGAGGAGAGGAGAGGGAGGGAGGGAGGGGGGGGGGGGGGGGGGGGGGGGGGGGGGGGGGGGGGGGGGGGGGGGGGGAGGAGAGGGAGGAGGGAGGGAGGAGGGAGGGAGGGGAGGGAGGGGAGGGAGAGGGAGGGGGAGGGGAGAAGGAGAGGGGGAGGGAGGGGAGGAGGAGAGGAGAGGAGAGAGAGAGGAGGAGAGAGGAGGAGAGAGAGAGAGAGGAGAGAGAGGAGAGAGAGGAGAGAGAGAGAGAGAG
>KV908600.1:169791-205203 GCA_002005505.1 Botryococcus braunii | reverse complement strand
TCAAGACTACATCTTCACCTTCACGTTGCTGTCCTAGCTCAACCCCTGGTCAGAGTAAGATCTTGCTGCTACCTTGCGAGTACTGAGTTATAAGACAACTGGGGATTATGACTTCAAGAGAAAGGATATCAGCTAGTGGAGCATCAACGTCAAGCAGTGAACCAGCCTCACCACACCCTCAGAGAACCGTTACTCCCAGCACCTCAAGAGGCAGCGGAGATGAGCTGCCCAAGATTATCCCAACAAATGTCAAGGTACACATAAAACTGAAGAACGGGGGACAAATATTATTGTTGGAAGAATGCATTTTGGCAAAATGATCAAAAGGGTCTTGCTGCCATCCTGGAGGCTATGCCTGGACAGCACATGACGCAGCCGCAATGTTACTGATTTATGAGTCAGTCCCAGAGGAATGGCTGGGACTCTGTCTAATCTGCCCTCTGCTTATGATGCATATGAGTTCATCTGCAGAAAGTTATTGGTGGATATAATATCGAGGCCAATGCAGATTGGCTCCAAGAAATGAGCCAGGGAATGAAACATGACGAGACGATTTCGCAATATGTCAACAGAATGATCAACCTGAAGGCATGCCTTGACAGGAACAACCATGCTCTACTGGATGCACACGTTAACCCAGATGTGCAGGGCTTGCCTGATGCAGCTAAAGAGCAGGAATGATCACAACTGTGCAGCCACCCCTGGAGAGCTGGCTGGACTTCTGCGCAACACAGCAGCTGCAGTGGGTTTTGATGAATATGCTCCTCGCCAACCAAGGGTTTTGGCTCTTGGACAAGGCTCCAGTGGAGCCAATACCCACCAGCTGCCAGTGCAGTCCATCAGCAGGCCCAACCAACTGTCTCTGAGGCCAAGTCCGAGACTAAGGGCATCTGCAACTACTGCAATAAGAAGGGGCATTACTGGAGGGACTGTCGAAAGAGGAAGCGGGACGAGGAGACCCAACGGAACGTAGTGGCAGCGGTCCAACAATTGCAGGGAATGTGGCCACAGGGACTCCACATATGGGTGGCCCACACCCTCCTGCAGCCCAGCTGGCGCACCCTGGACTGGATGCCTTTCCGGCATGGTTCCAACCCCCAGCTCCCCCACCTCCACCACCTGGAGGTATGCCATACATAATTTCCTCAACATCCTGAAGACTCCTGTCAGAAATCGTCTCTGCAATCCTGGCTGGTGGACAGTGGAGCATCTGTACATCTGGTGAATGATGTGACCCTACTACATAATCCAACTGTGCATGCCAAACCCATCCCATTACATCTGCCACTTCAGATGCCACTGGAGGAATTGTAGCATCAGGCTCTGTCTGCATCCTCAGTCGAGTGGGAGTTCCCCTGTGGATACATCATGTTCAGTGTGTTCCTTCTGCAACCTCAAACATACTGTCAGTATCTGCAGCATTGCGGGATGGGGCAGTCTTTCGCACAGATGATGTTGGAGCGTTCACTGAAGTCTGTGGTCCAAACAGCTGGAGGTCTCGGATCAGTGCAGAGAAAGGGCTATTTTATATTCATCAAGTTGTAGCTCTGAGTCCCAGTGTTAACCACAGAAGAATTTCAGCTGCTGTGAAGTCCAAAACCCCCACCCAAAACTCACACAACTGTGCCAGACGATACCTCTGGCATAGCAGAATGGGACATCCAGGTGAAACATGGATGCAGCGCCTAACCAATGAGGACCTGGTCTCGGGACTTGATACATCCCTATGTCCCTGCTCCAATTGTCCAGTCTACTGTGAAGCATGTATTGAGGGAAAGACGTCTCGGCCTCCATTTGGAATAAGCAGTAGACCAGCTGTTGAACCACTTGACAAGTACATATTGACACTGTGGGCCCCATTTTTCCTGCTGCAGTAACTGGTGAACGTTACTGGGTGACTGCTTTGGATGAGTCATCTCAGTTAAAGGCGGTCCTGCCTGTGAAGTCCAAAGATGCCATCAGTGCTGCTGTGAGGGACCTCATTCTATACTGGCAGACCCAGAAGAAAACCAAAGTGAAGTGTGTCCGGTGTGACCGTGGAACTGAATTTCTGAATGCCACGTTCAAAGAATTTTGTGCATCCCAGGGGACTAAATTGGAGACCTCAGCTCCTTACACCCCGCAACAGAATGGAGCGGCTGAAAGAGCCAATCGCACCCTCAAGGAACGTACCAGGACTCTTCTGGCTTTTGCAGCTGCCAGTCCAACGTTGTGGAAGGAGGCCCTGGAAACTGCATGCACCCTACTGAACATGGGTCCCAGTACCGGGAGGGACCGCACGCCATCAGAATTATTTTTTGGCTACAAACCAAATGTAACCCCACTGCGTACCTGGGGTTGCTTGGCCTTTGTGCACATTCCTGATGTCCAGCGCTCTGTGTTTTCCCCTAAAACTGTGCCAGGGATGCTTACTGGTTACTCAGCCTCCTCCAAAGCCTATCGGATCTATGTGGGAGGGGGTATCTGGAAGGAGAGCAGAGATGTGGTTTTCGTGGAGCACCTCAGGGGAGCCTCTCGGGTTGGCATGAGCGTTTCCTCAACACAGTCTACAGAGTTTCTGTGTCCTGAGCCCTCTGCAAGTGACACTCCCCCAGTCTTTCCCGGCACCTCCCCTGGCACAACCAACATCAGCCTTGAGACAGATCTTGATGACCCACACAGTGAGCCTGAGTACCTGCCAGCCTCCAGCAACCTCCCCACACAGCCTGTCACAGGACCCCCAGTGAGGCTGAGCCCGAGCCTGAATCCAGAAGACTGTGTGACCCAGTGGAGATGGATCAAACCCTGGAGGCAGTACAGGACTTAGCCAGAGGAGTGAGACAGGACTCCCACCTTCGACCGCAGATGGAGCGAGCCCAGGAGGTCCTCAGACCAACTAGGTCTGATTGCCGCAACCACCAATTGGATGGCCTGACCCGGGCTCAACGACACGAACAACGCACTGCCGCCAAAGACCTCCTGCTGCCACAGGAGAAGGGAGAGAGCAGAGAGCGAGAGGGGTTGACTGAATGTGACTCTCTGTCACAGGGACCAGGGGAAGTGCAGCTAGAGGGTGATTCACATGAGGGGCATGAATTGCATGTGAGTGCAGTGAGGGGGGCAGCTACATGCAAAGCTGCAAATGGTCCCGGGGAGCTGAGCAGTATGGGTGGGTCTTGTTCAGTGACTGAGAGAAATGTAAGAGATGTGACCATGCAGAGTTCTTCTGGCAACCCGTCCAGTCAGAGCACTCCTGGACGGGACTGTGGTGGCAGCCACCGGTCAGAGGAAGCATCATATGCTTTCTCTGCACCAGCCAAACATGATTGTGAGCGGGAGACAGGATCTGCATCCTTGACTCCATGTAAGGGACGAGAGGAGGAGGTGAATCAGGAGCACAGACATTGTGGAGACAGACCAAATTACAAGTGCTCACTGAGAGGTACCTGTGCCTGGGAGAGTGATGTCAGAGATGTGAGGTCACTCCCAACAGTGACATGCAGTCGGTCTGAGAGGCATGTGGATCACATAAATCAGGGGAAGTATGCAGACACTCTGCCATATCCCGATGTTGCTTGTGAGAGACCTGAAGAGTCTGAACTCTTGCAGGCATGTCAGAGTGTGTCTGAGGAGGTGAATCGGAAGTCTGGACAATGTGAAGGGATTCCAAATTACAAAGACTGTCCGAGAGGTACCTGTGCATGGGAGGATGATGTGAGGGATGAGCAGAGTAACTTGTGCAAAGCCAAGTGTGAGTCCAAGCGAGAGCGTGCTATGAGAGAGCATTCTACTTCTACTGGAGAGCCTGTGATGTGTAACTCAGCGAGTGTCAGTGGAAGAGTAGTGGGTTCTGGACAAAGTGAGAGAAAATCAGGCAATTCAGAGGAAAAGCACACAGGTGTCAGATTTGGGAAAATTCACGTTCCCTCTAATTTGAGAGAAGCACAGATGTCTCCCCAGTGGGAATACTGGAAGGCAGCTATGCAGGAAGAGCAAAATTCTCTAGATACTCATGAGGTCATGGAGTATGTTCCGAGACCTCGTGGACATAAGGTTATTCCAGTTCACTGGATATTTTCAGTGAAAATGGATGCACATGGCAATGTTGTGAGATTCAAGGCCAGATTAGTGGCACAGGGATGCAGACAAATCCCTGGAGTGGATGTGATGGAGGTCTTTGCTCCTACTAGTAGCTATGGAGCTAGAAGAGCTCTGCTTGCTGTTGCTGCAAGAGAGGGCTGTGAAATTCATCAGGTGGACGTTAAGACCGCCTTTCTGAATGGTGAGCTCGAGGAGGAAGTATATGTAACGCAACCTCCTGGCTTTGAGAATGGTGATAAGAATATTGTGTGCCGATTGAGAAAGGCGTTGTATGGCCTGAAGCAGGCTCCACGTGCCTGGCACAAAACCCTGAATGACAAACTTGAAGTCATGGGGTATGAGGTGTGCAAGAGTGATGCGGGAGTGTATGTGAGATGCTCTACTGATGGAGGAAAGTCCTATGTGCTGATCTATGTTGATGATCTTCTGATAGTTTCCAAGGGCATGTCAGAAATCGAGAGAGTGAAGGGACTTCTCAAGAAAGAATTCACCATCCATGATCTTGGGGAAGTGAAGGATTTCTTGGGATGTCAAGTGATGAGAGATAGAGATAAAGGGCTGATCACCCTGAGTTGCATCCCTAAAATCGATGCACTTGTAGAGAAATTTGGCTTGGATCTTGAGTCAGTGGGACCTGATACTCCCATGACAAAAGATTTCGTAATGTCCCAAAGGCCTGCACCGAGAGATGGGAGCGACAGCATTGGTGCTGGCAGTCCACTACCTCCAGGTCACCGTTACTGTGAGTTAGTAGGGTCTCTTCTGTATATAGCCAACACCACACGTCCCGATATAGCTCAGGCAGTAGGTGTATTGTCTCGTTATCGCATATCTCCCACCACAGCACATTGGAATGAAGCCATCCGTGTGTTGAAGTATCTGAAAGGAACCCGAGATTTGGTTCTAACTCTCGGAGGGGGGGAGATAGAGCTAGAAGGCTATGTGGATGCCGACTATGGAGGTGATCAGGATCATCGCTTCTCTACCACTGGCTTTGTCCTCACTGTGTTTGGAGGAGCAGTAGTGTGGGGAAGTAAAAAGCAATCTGCTGTTGCCACTTCAACAGTGGAGGCTGAATTCATGGCAGCAAGTGCTGTTGTGAAGGAAGCAAATTGGCTGAGAGGTTTCCTGGAGGAAATTGGAGTGTTACCGTGGATAGTGAAGATTCATTGTGACAACCAAGGGTGTATAAACCACCTGAGGAATCCGGTGTACTCCAAACACACAAAGCATATTGCAATTAGCTGTCATTTCGCACGTGAAGCTATTGCAAAGGGGCAGGTTGAATTCAAGTACATTAAATCTGCTAGAAATGTGGCTGACATTTTTACCAAACCACTAGTTAGACAAGTGTTTCTGGGACATCGTAACTCACTGGGACTGGCCAAGTTTCTGTGAGGTAAAGGCAAGGGGAAGTGTTGTGTTAATTAATTTTATGCCTTTCCCTCAGAGGAGTAATAATGGCAAGTCTCCGTATGAAGACAATACCAATTAGGAAAGAGAGGCAGAACCCTGAGTTCTGCCAGGCAATACATGCATTTGAACGAAGACTATCATAACGCAAGTTACAGACACGTTTGTAGAAAGGAGGCATATGGGGCAAGCACGGATAGGGAAGGCACTTGGTTGGAACTATAGTGGCACTCCGGGTGTCTATCAATCAGTTGCTAACCAGTCCTTGACTTGTATATGTCCGTGCCTACTTAACAACGCACAAGTAGGAGGACATCGTCTAACACCCTCCGTGCCGCCACCATGCAGGTGACTTAATCCTTATTGTATTCCTGGATTTAGCACTCAGATGAACATTGTTAGAACATGTTAGACGTATAGAGTTGAGTTTAGCTCATCGGACAAAGTAATGAACACGACCTGGGTGAGAGCAGGTTAGGCGTGTTTGAACTGCGTCACCTTGTTAGGAGAGATGAGAGATATTGTAACACTTGGTTGGAACTATAGTGGCACTCCGGGTGTCTATCAATCAGTTGCTAACCAGTCCTTGACTTGTATATGTCCGTGCCTACTTAACAACGCACAAGTAGGAGGACATCGTCTAACACCCTCCGTGCCGCCACCATGCAGGATACGCCAAGCCCAGAATATTTCATTTCTCCAGTTCTGTCCTCTCGTGTTAATCTACTCGGCACGCGGGTTCCTAGCCAAGGGACGCCTATCATTCGGACTCGGCCCATGTACGACTTCTGTCCCTCTATCCTTCGTGAGAGCCCTAGATCGTCCACTCGCTGGCGTGCTAACGGTGACAATTATTGTCATCAAACACACGCAATGACGGAGTGCCAACTATGCATGGCGTAAGCAACCATCACCGATGGAAGGTGCTACTCTCGTTCGAGCGGCTAACCACGTGGCTCCCACGGGCGTGCAGTATGGCGCCAAAGGGCGTCTCCCGCAAATGTCCCGAAATGCTCGGAAATCCTCGCATTCCGTTACATTATCCCCCCTTAGTCCTTTGCATGTCCTCATGCAAACCCACTCGAGGATTTTCACTGAGAAGAACAATCAGAGAAACCGGTAAACTGGACGGCCCAATGTGAAAGGTTATGGGCAATCGGCTTTCCCTGTACAAAGCAGACAGGTCGTCAATAGACGAAGTTACTCCAGCTACAGTCCGTACGACTGTCTGCTGAGTGCCACACACAACTGTCGGACAAGACTAGCATCTGGTGATGCCCAGCATCTTTCACAACCAGTTCCGTTACATCATTATCTTGTACACAAGCACCGATCAAGCAATCACTAGATAAGGCTCTAGACGGCTACGTTCAAGTACATGCCTATACTCCCTGAAGTCACTGTCCCTTAACTGTTTGAGTGACTACAGGGTACACTAAGCTTGTTCACTCTCACAATAGCAACAATGATACAACACACACTGCCGCACCGTACCTGTACAAAGCAGACAGGTCGTCAATAGACGAAGTTACTCCAGCTACAGTCCGTACGACTGTCTGCTGAGTGCCACACACAACTGTCGGACAAGACTAGCATCTGGTGATGCCCAGCATCTTTCACAACCAGTTGGTATTCACTCCGGTGGGGCAGCCTTAAGAGTTCATCCGACAAACGTGTGATCTAGATAGGATTGTACCTTATGTTCGAAAACGTCCAGAATCTGCCGTGTCTCAAGGTACCTTATGTTCTCAATGGACCCATATCCTAATAGTGCACACATGAAGATCACTTAAAGCACAAGGCATTCAATAATAATGTTCAGAACTCAACACTTCCCCTTGCCTGCATGCTTTAAGTGTATCTTCTCAAACCTAGTGAATCACGATGACCAACAAACACGGGCTTGGCAAGTGGCTTGGTCATAATGTCAGCCACATTGCGAGCAGATTCCACATAGAGGATATCTACCTGCCCAAGTGCCATAGCTTCCCTAGCGTAGTGGAAGCTTACTGCAACGTGCTTTGTGAATTTGGAATACAGGGGGTTCCGTAAATTAGAAATGCATCCTTGGTTGTCACAGAAAATTTTGACCCTCCAAGGTGCAGCCCCTATCTCTTCCAAGAAGCCCCTTAGCCAGTTGGCTTCCTTCACAATATGGCCAGCTGCCATAAACTCAGCTTGCACAGTTGAGGTAGCAACTGAGCTCTGCTTCTTGCTTCCCCAAACCACGGCACTACCATAGACTGATAGAACATAGCCAGTGGTGGAATACCTGTGGTCCAGGTCCCCAGCATAGTCGGCATCAACATAGCCTTCTAGCTCAGGGCCCTTTCCACCCAGAGTAAGAGCTAACTCTCTGGTATCTCTCAAGTACTTCAGCACTCGAATGGCCTCATTCCAGTGTGAGGTAGTGGGTGTCATTCTATACCTTGACAACACTCCAACAGCCTGAGAAATGTCAGGCCGGGTCGTATTGGCTATGTACAGTAACGATCCAATTAACTCGCAGTATCGATGACCAGGTGGCAGAGGGGTACCAGCCCCATGTGACATACCATCTGAGGACTCGGGTCTGCTGCTAGCCACGAAGTCCTTGGACATGGGGGTATCAACCCCACGTCCATCATCAGCAACGCCAAACTTCTCCACAAGAGCATCAATCTTGGGAGTGCAACTCATGGAAATAGTGCCCTGAACTCTATTGCGTAGGACCTGACACCCCAGGAAATCATTCACCTCTCCCAAATCATGGATGGTGAAGTCCTTCTTCAATAACTCTTTCCCCCACTCAATCTCTGCAACCACTCTGGCAACTATGAGAAGATCATCGACATAAACAAGAATAAACGACAGATTACCATCAGGGGCCCTCCTGATGTATACCCCAGCGTCGCTCTTGCATCACACTATACCCCATCACGCTCAACTTGTCGCTCAAGGTCTTGTGCCAAGCCCGTGGGGCTTGCTTAAGACCGTAGAGTGCCTTCCTGAGCTTGCACACAACTCTCGTGTTGCCATTCTCAAATCCTGGTGGTTGGGTCACATAGACCTCTTCCTCCAACTCCCCATTGAGAAAAGCTGTCTTGATATCCACTTGGTGGATCTCAAGATTTTGTGTGGCAGCCACTGCCAGCACAGCTCTCCTAGCACCATAGCTGCTGGTAGGTGCAAAAACCTCACCAACATCTATACCAGGAATCTGTCTGCAACCCTGGGCAACCAATCTTGCTTTAAACCGAGTGACATTCCCATGTGCATCGTTTTTTGTAGAAAAAATCCAATGAACAGGGATAACTTTCTGCCCATGGGGTCTTTCCACATACTGCATAACCTCATGGGTGTCTAAAGACTCCATCTCCTCTTGCATTGCCTGCTGCCAAAACTCCCACTGAGGTGAGCGCTGGGCTTCCCTCAAGTTTGAGGGCACGTGAACTTTTCCCAACCTGACAGAAGGTACACTCTGTACCTTATGCTGTGGTGCAGCAGGGCTGTCAGCCTTACTGGTGCTGTTCCCTTCTCTCTCTCTCTCTCCCTGGTTGCCAGAATAAGGTACATTATGTACCTTATGCTGGGACTGGGCAGTACTGCCGGGATTATCTGATTCCTTCTCAAGTCTCTCTCTCTCTCCTTGACTACTGGACTCATGTGCAGCACCCTTACATTCTCGCACCTTCCGCAATGCAGAGGGGAGCAGCAGCTCTCTCTCTCTCCTGGACTCACACTTGGGCACACTACCCAGACTTGCCTGAGCTGCGCCTACAATGTCAGCCTGCACACCATAAGCATGACTAGCCAGTGACTGGGATTGGGCACCAGCTTCCCCTACTGCTGGCATGTCTAACCCACTGCTCTCATCTCTTACATCTGCACCGAACATAGCCTCGACTGTCTCAACCTGCCCCTGCATATCAGGGAGACCAGCCATGTTTGGCTCACTCACAATTGCCTGACCTGGGTCAGGGGCATGCAATGGGATGTCAGAATGCTCTCTCCTAGCCACGCGCTGTACATAACGCTGCTCCCTTGTAAGGGTGGTCCCTGGAGGAAGGGGAATTTGTGACTTCCCCTGCATTCGCAACCCCTCTTGTACCTTCTGCATTTTTTCTACCTGGGATTGAGTTTCTACACCCCCCCTGGCCAGATTCTGCATATGCTCAAGCACCGACCACGAGTGCTGAGATGGTTCTGGGGTCCCAACAGTAGAATCCAGGCTGGTGGGGGTTCCTTGGTCATGTGCTGCTATGGTCCCGTCTCCAGACTGATCCCCAGCACAAAGTCCAGAGGTCCCAGGAGCCCCAGTGGAAAGCGTCTCCACTCCATGGTCATCCTCCTCATCCCAGAACGTGGGTGGAGCAGCAGAGGGAATTGCTTGAGGCGTTGCCAGATTCTCACTGCCAAGGGGGGGTGATATCCTAGAATCATAGACAGACCCAGGCTGGACCTTTGATAGACCCACTCTCTCAGCCCCCCTCAAGTGCTCGATAAAGCTGACGTCCCTACTCTCCTTCCACACTCCATTCCCCACGTACACACGATACGCTTTAGACTGGGGACAATAACCAGTAAACATCCCAGGGATGGTCTTGGGCCCAAAAACAGACCTTTGGCCACTGGGAATGTGCACATGGGCTACACAGCCAAACGTGCGCAGCACCGACACATCAGGTTTGACACCAAAGAATAATTCCATGGGGGTCAGGGACCTGCCTGAAGTAGGACCCACATTGTAGAGGAGGGTAGCTGTCTCGAGCGCCTCCTTCCAAAGGGAAGGGTCTGCTGCAGCATGGACCAACAGAGTCCTTGTTCGCTCCTTCAGGGTCCTATTCATCCTCTCCGCCACCCCATTCTGCTGAGGCGTGTAGGGCGCTGAGGACTCCATCTTAGTGCCCTGCTGAGCACAAAACTCTTTGAATTGCTGGTTCAGGAACTCTGAACCCCTGTCAGTCCTCACACACTTCACAACCGTGCCTCGTTGGGTCTGCCAAAAACGGAGCAGGTCTATCACAGCCTTTGGGATGCAATCCTTTGACTTCACAGGCAGGGAGGCAACTTGGTGTGAACTTTCATCCACTACAGTGACCCAATATCGTTCACCTGTGATGGCAGGAGGTGATATGGGACCCACAGTATCCACATGGACTCTATCGAGTGGGTGATGTGCAGGCCTGGAAGATACAGGGAAAGGAGGTCTGGAGTGTTTCCCTTGTATACACGATTCACAGTGCTTGGGGCACTCAGAGCAGGGAGCAAGGGAGATATTGATTCCTGTAACCAGATCTTCCTTGGAGAACCTCTGCATGCTGCTGGCACCAGGATGACCTAACCTAGCATGCCACAGAGATCTCTCGCTACACACGTGTCCTTTCCTAAGATGAGACGCCTCAGCCATGTGATCAATATGTCTGCAGCCAACTTGCTGCCCTCTGACAGGACTAACAAACTCCAAAAAAAACAGACCTCGTGCGCGGGTGATATCTCCACACCACCCTTCAGGTCCCTTCATGGCTGTGTAACCACCTGCAGTGTCAGTCAGGAAAGATGCTCCATCCTGAATTGCACCAGTGACTGAAATGAGGTTGGTATGCGCAGAAGGAACACACTGCACATTGTGCAGCCAGAATACTTCGTGCCTTGCATTCACAAGGCATACAGACCCAGATGCAATGATTCCTCCCCTGGCGTCTGAGGTTGCCAAGTGCAGAGGAAGAGGCTGTCTATGCATAACTGGATTATGGAGCAATGAGAGATCATTGACTATATGCACAGAGGCACCACTATCTATTAACCAAGATGTGCTGCTAGCTCCATGCGAAGTTGGGGCAAGCACATTGAGAGAGATAAACATCGCCTCACCAGAAGGAGGGGGTGGAGGTGGTAAATGCCACCCCGGAAACGTGTGTTGACTTGTTGGATAGTTATATGCTGAAGGACGTCCAGGGCTGGAAGCGGATGAAGGCGGGCCACCCCGGCCAGATCCATGGTCCCACCAGGCTTGAGGAGACGACTGTGGGCCTCCCTGGCCCCAGTAAGCTGCAGGCCCAACGCTTGCCGCTTGCATGTTTTGATGCAGAGCCTGCAGCTGCCTGAGCGGTCCGCAGTCAGTCATGAAGTGGCCCTTTGCCTTGCAGAAGTGGCATGTAAGCTCCTCTCTGGGCCTTCTTGCCCTGCCAGGTCCACGCCCCCTGCCACCAAAAGTAGTTGCAGAGGGGCCAGCGGGAGGCTGTTCGTTTGCTGGTAGTGCTGCTCCAACTCCCGGTACTGCTCCCACTCCTGGTGCAGCTCCAGCGCTTGATGACGCTCCAGCTACCCCCCCAGAGGGACCAGCCACTGCTGCAGCTGCCATGGCCTGAGGTGTTCCCTCTGCAGGTGGGTCCTTGTACCCACGGCTGGCTGCGGCGCGCAGGATTCTTTGAATCAGCTCCAATGGCGGCTTGTCGGTTGCCATAACCTCCAGGGACTCGAGCCTCAGCACAGGAGGGAGGCCCTTCACCATCAGCTCCCCAACATTGTGGTCCAAGAGGATGAACGCGTTGTTTCTGAGACTTGTAGCCAGATCCATCATTCTGTAGAGGTAGACCTTGAGTGTCTCCCCTGTCTTGATGCCCTGCTCCATTTCCTTGTACCACTCAAGGTTGATGTCTTGGTTGCTCCCTCCAGTGTGACTGTTCTTCACCCACGCGATGAAGTCGAACGCTGCTTTGTGGCATGAGATCTGAGAATGCCAGATGACTGGAACTGACTGGATCAGCCACTGCTTGATGGCTGAGTTCTCCACCGACCCTGGCATTGGCCTCTCCAAAGCCGCTCTGACCCCCTTGGTGTTTGCGCACGCCTCCAAATTTTCATACCAAAATTCAAAATTGCGCCCTCCATCATCAAGCATGACAGTCATCTTTGGATTAGAGGTATTGGGGATGTAGGCTGCCTTGTCAATCTCCACCTTTGGTTCTGCAGTGGCTGATTGTGTCCCGGTCATAGACTGCCCTGGAGTGGCCCCACTGACTTCTCCAGGTTGAGACATTGCTGTTTCACTGCTACTTTCCTTTTCTTTGCCCCTTTTTGTCATACTATTGTCACTTCACCAGCCAAACTTACTCATAAACTTCTGGAATGCAGCAATACCCTACAATTCCCTCCATGTCATGGAAATTTACCAGCCAGTCTTGCACAGTAGTAGCAGATATGTTCCCCTCAGAAGTTTGCGCCGGAGTCCGGCCCGACTCACTCAGTGCTTCTAGACAACGTCTATGAATGATAAAGCACAGCTAAAACTTCAATTATGAATTTCCCAGAAAGGTAAACTGTGAGTAAGATAATGGTCCTGGTACACTCGAGTTCCCTTGCGCCGCTGCGCCATGCTCGAGCTCCTTTGTTGACGCTTACGTCTGACCCATCCGTAGACGACCTTCACTCCTGCTTTTACTTGGCTCAGCTGGAAGGGCGTGGGCCCATAACCTGTGAAAGGTTATGGGCAATCGGCTTTCCCTGTACAAAGCAGACAGGTCGTCAATAGACGAAGTTACACCAGCTACAGTCCGTACGACTGTCTGCTGAGTGCCACACACAACTGTCGGACAAGACTAGCATCTGGTGATGCCCAGCATCTTTCACAACCAGTTCCGTTACATCATTATCTTGTACACAAGCACCGATCAAGCAATCACTAGATAAGGCTCTAGACGGCTACGTTCAAGTACATGCCTATACTCCCTGAAGTCACTGTCCCTTAACTGTTTGAGTGACTACAGGGTACACTAAGCTTGTTCACTCTCACAATAGCAACAATGATACAACACACACTGCCGCACCGTACCTGTACAAAGCAGACAGGTCGTCAATAGACGAAGTTACACCAGCTACAGTCCGTACGACTGTCTGCTGAGTGCCACACACAACTGTCGGACAAGACTAGCATCTGGTGATGCCCAGCATCTTTCACAACCAGTTGGTATTCACTCCGGTGGGGCAGCCTTAAGAGTTCATCCGACAAACGTGTGATCTAGATAGGATTGTACCTTATGTTCGAAAACGTCCAGAATCTGCCGTGTCTCAAGGTACCTTATGTTCTCAATGGACCCATATCCTAATAGTGCACACATGAAGATCACTTAAAGCACAAGGCATTCAATAATAATGTTCAGAACTCAACACCTTGCCATAGGCCTTACGGAGTACCCGAAGGTGTCAGCATACCCCTCTAGGTAATTGGCCCTGGCCCAGGACATCTGCAGGGTTGACGCGCAGTGTGCTGGCGGGCAGGGATTACGTGCTCTTCCCTACAAATCTCCCAAACATCCCAGGGACCCCAGTCTACTGGGCCATCTGCAAGATGGGTGCCCCACAGGGGCGCACCAAGCAGTTGTTCGGGACGCCCTGTGCAGCGTGGCCGGGTTCCCTTATGTGCAGCGTGCCCTACGTCAGAGCTTCATTAAACCCAGCTTGCCCCAGCGTCCCACTCCTCAGACAGCAGAGAAGAGACTGCAGAATCTCGTGGGTGCATTGGCCACCTGTTCCGCAGCTACCTGTGATGAGACGAGGAAGAAGCGGGATGCCACTTACAACCTGTTCATCGACTATCTAAATGGCATGAATGCAGAACCAGCGACTGCCAGTGATGCCCACTGCATTGCATTTTTGGATGCCTATAGCCACCGTGGCACGTTCCTTGTGAATGGCCAACCTCGGTCCTCCCCAGAGAGCATGCACAATCAGATTGGCTACCTCCGCAAAGCCATTGAACTTTATGATGGCAGAGTTGGGCCCTTCTGCCCAATAACCCTGCAAGGTATGCACGCGACCCAGGCATGCAAACCTCGCTTGCTATACGCCCCATGGACCTAGGCCCCTGACACCAAGGCTGGGTATGCAGGGAACCCCTTCAACTCCACGAGTGTGGCCGACTGGCAAGCAGGGTACCGGAAAACCATGTATAAAGCAGGGTTCCGTTCCCAGAGCGCCAATCCCTGGAAGGTGGACGACTACCACAAAGTTCTTGCCCACGTGCAAGGGAAGCTGGCTGTTGCCACGGGCATCGAACGGGTGGTCCTTGCACGGGACGCCTTTGCTATGAGCATAGGCTGGCACTTGTTCACCCGGGGCAAGACTGTGTTGGATTGGCACCTCCAACACTTCGAGACCAACGACGGTGAGTGCTCTCTCTACATGCGAGCCGGCCTGTAACAAATGGGCGCCACTTGTGCCAAAAGACTGTATTCTCATATGTTACCATTGACATAACCCCTTTCTCATTCAATTGGCTTCCCCTGAAGTAGCTTGCATAGGTACGCGAATCGCTCCCTGATTCGACATATCCTTCGATGGTAGGCCCGCTCGAACCGCTGAATGTCTCGAATGCTTAAACGACTCGAATCTTTTACTCACTACCGATGTGACGCGCGGATTGATTTCCAGGGTCCGCCGATCACGATTCCGACGACGGCGAAGGTCCGGGCTGAGTTCCACCGAACAAACTTCTCACGACCGCGACGATCCGATCCCAGTATACCATGCCTCCCTGACAGTCTCGGACTGTCTAGAAACACTTGCGTAACAGTCCTTACACATGCATCCCATCTATCCATGTATAGAGACGGGCGAATATGTCTAGAAGGCCCAGCAGCATCCGTCGTTGCTAAGCTGAGACCCACACACATGCACTCACTTTCTTATCAGACAATCCCCGCCCTGGTACCCTATTTATTGGAAGGTCTACCTATGTGTGTGCCCCTGATTCCCCCCAACTGACAGCATGGCTGGGGCAGGGATACCTGTGGCTAGCTTTTTACAGCAAGGAACCCTGGCGTCCGGTTTGGCCTTCCTCTGCCGCGCTGTGAGTTTGAAGCACGACTTGGCCCCTGAGCCCTTCGTCCTCGAAATGGTGGAGCAGCCCAGCAATCCTTTGTGGCTCCTCCGGCAGTATTGGCAAGTCAGCAACGAGGAGGGGCATCCCTTGCGGGGCCTCCTGTTCCGGCCACTAGCGCCCAACCACAAGTCCTTCTTGGAGAAAGCCGTCGGGAATGGCACTTACCGCAAGCGCCTGGAAGTGCACTTTCAAGCCGTCGGGGTAGCATACCCCGCCACGTCTCATGGCAGCCGCAGGGGAGCAGTGCAGAATGCGCGAGCCAACGGGGCCCCTGCCGAAGAAGTGGGGAAGCTCGCTAGGATAGTAACCCCTGAGATCCGAGAGCTCTATGAGGACCGCTTCAAGCATCTGCCTTGCAAGCTTAAGCGGGTGAAAAGGGATTTGCAAGGGTGGGACCTATAACGGATCCGGGTTAAGTGACTACGTTGGGTCCCTTGCATGCATCCTCGCGGGCCTGCCCGGGGTTTAGTCGATAGGCTGCAACTGCATGTGCGGTTTCGCTCGAAACACTTGGAGCGCAAGGGGAGGAGGGGAGTCTCGCGGGTGTGACGGATCCCACGCCAACAAGTCATGTAGGTAGGCGTAGACGGGGCAGAGACTAGACACTCGTAGCTGCCATATTACACATGATGGCCTAACCCCTTAGCTAGCGTCACGGCTGAGGGTGTAGGTCCTGCAGCTGACCCTCCCCAGGGAGGTAGTATTTCTTGCACCAAGAAGCAAAATCACACCCGACAATTAAGTCAGCCCATGTGTCCAGCATATCTGACCAGAAAGCAATCAAGCCTACATGTGAAGGGCGGCGGCTCCTTCATGGCTGGGGGGAGAGTAGACCCCAACTCGAACATCCCCGCATGTGGCAAGATAACATGGATATATCTGCCACTGGTACGGCTCGCAGTAACTCCCTTAACATGGGGTTGAGCGATGGCAATAACAAGATGCAATTACATCTCTGTGCCTTGACCTTTAACAAGGCCTCCCTTATGAGCCATACCGAAGGGAAGACCCAGATGAGTTCCCCTAGCACCGCCCAATCCCATTTCATCGCATCCCATCCCAGCCCCACATGGCAAGGTGTGGCCGTGAAAAATTTGGGTGCCTTATGCGAATGAGCCCACGGCCCTGCAAAAGCATCTCCTGTGGGGGTGCCCCACTTTTGCATTAGTTGAGCAGCCTGCTTATAGCACAATAGGGTACCCTCAGCCTGCTTATAGCAACCAGGGTACACTCAGTCAAGCTAATTGAAACACCGCTCCTATCTCTCCAGTTTGAATCTACTACCCTTGACCAAGCTTGATAGCCTTATGAGCTCGTTCCCCCGTTGCTTCCCCTGAAATATCGCAGATGATTCATCCGTGATCTTGAGTCACGTGCTTGTTCCTCCTTAGTCACCCCTCCTGAGGGGTTTACTAGCCCTCCCGTGGCAATGGTATTTGCTACGAAGTTTTGTCTGCCAATCCGGAGTCCCCAATCGGGTTTACAATAGGTTGACTAAGCCTTTTGAGGTGGCCTTAGGGCTTGGAGACCCTAAGCTAGTGGGTAATTTTCCACCAGACCATCCACCTCCCCAGTATCCCAACTGGCAGCCTGCTGACACGCTGGCTGTCCTGCAGCGTGCAGGATCCCCTTTGGCAGCCATCATAGAGTCCCCCAGACTCTTGGGCATGGCTGACACCATGTTATTGGGCCGCCAGATTCCTTGCCAGCCTGGCCCTCCCCTCAGCGCAGCAACAGCGGACCAATATTTCCAATGGCTCACCAGGGCCAATACCATCCAGCTGCTAGCCGTAAAGGGGGCTACCATGCAGAAGAAGCTAAGCGCCTTTGACAGGTTTGTGAATTCATGCGTGACACTGGCCGCCATGCCTTCAGGCGACGTGTTTGAATAAACGTGTAACCAATTTGAGGACGTGTAAGTGAAGAACAAACCGCCTCCTGCCGTAGGAAACCCCGTGCGCTCCCTTGATTTGGCAGAGTGGGCCACTGGCTACACTCGCTGGCTGGCCCACCTGGGCTACAATCCACAGTCCGCACATCCCTGGAGTTTGGACGACCTACAAAGAGTTCTGGAGCATTTGGATTCTCGCATCGCCAGTACCATTGGTGTACCCTTGCTACGCCTTCACCATGACCATACTGTGGGAGACTTGTTCCAGGGGGGCTACTGCAATCTCTTGGTGTCTGGATGACCTGTTGTTGGCCTCGGGTGTGTCCCCAGTCCCTCTCCCCCTTGCCAGTTACACCCCCCTCGGCCCTGGCCCTCACTTAGCCCCTTGCCAGGCTCCTCTGGGCTTCCACCGCCAAATGTTCATGCTTCCTTCGTTGCCCCATCCCTTCTCGTTCCCTTCATGACTAGGCTTATGTGTGCTTGCGGCTACAGGGGTCCCTGCCGCCCCCTACCTTTACCCCACCCTGCAACTTCCGCTGGGCGCGGCCGTCTTTTTCAAAGCCATAGAGCTCAAGCACAACTTGCATCCCGAGGTGATGATCGTCACTCGCAGAGACGGCCCCCTGTGCCCAAATCAGCGCCTCCATACATTGCCCGCCCAATCTGCTGCACTGGGTCACCCCGTCACCCAGTTCTTGTGTCGCCCCTTGTCTGCCAACAAGGACCAATTCCTCGAGCGCAGCCTCAGCGTGGCTGCCTTTGAAGACGACATCGACACCCATTTTATAGCTGGCAACATCCCCTGTCATGCTACCCTCCATGGGAGCAGGCGCGGCGCTCTCCAGCACCATGACCAGCAAGGCCAGTCTCTGGAAGCTCTCGGCCTCCTTGCCCAAATCAAGACACCCAGAGTGACCAAACGCTACATCGACCCTACCCGTCACCTGCCCCCAAAGCTGCCCAAGGGCAAACGCCCTAACAAGCGAGTTCGCCTTGCTTAACCCTGCTCAGGCTTTACATGGGCTTTCCTTTCTCCTGCTGGTTGCTTTCCACCAGCCCCTCCTCTCCCCAAGAAGATCCAGTCTTCTTAGCACGCCCAACTGCCCCACCCTGGCAGCACCACCTATTGTAATATGAGTGTACCTTATTGACATTGTACCTTATGCCAGTCGCCTTGCCCTGGCCCCTTGACCATGGCTCCCTGGCATGCCCCTGGCCTTGACCCCTGCCTCTGGCCTGCCCCTGGCCCCCTGGCCTGCCCATCCCCTGCCCGTTTTACCGTGCGTGATGCCCTCTGGCTTTCAGCCGCCTTCAGAGCAAATTCATATTCCCACTACAATGCCTAGGCTTCCCTACCTTCCAGTGGATGCAGCCAAGCCTTCCACTTGGCTGGCATGTTGCAGACCCCATGGATGCAACCCAAAAATTCATCCCCCTCCTTTCCTGAATATGCAGCCTGGAGGAGGGTGCAGCAGCCAAGTAAGCAGACCGGTGCCACCCAAGGGTCAGCCACCTCACTTCTCCTATATGACCATCAGCATCACCATTACCATCACCCTCAATCTCACCATCACCATAAATATCGGCATCAACAGTGGGGCCACACATATTACCATCATTAGCAGCACAACAACCATATCACCATGAACATCACCATCCCCACACCATAAATATCACCACCGACCTCCCTATCACCAATACCATGAATATCCCATGCACCAAAATATTCCCATCACCTTCACCATGACCTTCACCATCAATATCACCATCACCATCACCATCAATGTCAATATCCCCCTGAATTTGTATACTCCCATGAATATCACCATCACCAGTACTTTCAGCACATCCATTAATCTCAATGTCACCATCACCACCATAATCAATATCCATAACACCATCCACATCCCCATCAATAACAATATTCCCATCACTATCCACCATCCACCCTAATTTGCCAATTGGGGAAGGGAGCAACAACTGGGCCCAGTATGCAGACCGGTGCAACCCAGGACCATCCACCTCCCTCCCCAATATGCTAATTGGGAAGGGAGCAACAATTGGGCCCAGCATGCTGACTGGTGCCACCCAGGACCATCCACCTCCCTTCCCCAATATGCCAATTGGGCAAGGGAGCAACAACAACTGGGCCCAGTATGCAGACTGGTGCAACCCAGGACCCTCCACCTCCCTCCCCAATATGCCACTTGGGAACGGGACCAACAACTGGGCCCAGTATGCCGACTGGTGCAACCCAGGACCAACTTCTTCCCTCCCCAATATGCCACTTAGGGAAGGGAGCAAGAACTGGGCCCAGTATGCATACTGGTGCAACCCAAGACCATCCACCTCCCTTCCCTAATATGCCAATTGGGGAAGGGAGCAACAACATCTGGGCCCAGTATGCAGACTGGTGCCACCCAGGACCATCCCCCTCCCTGCCCAATATGCCAATTGGTGAAGGGAGCAACAACATCTGGGCCCAGTATGGAGACTGATGCAACCCAGGACCATCCACTTCCCCAACAGGCATATTGGGGAAGGGAGCAACAACTTGGCCCTGTATGCAGACTGGTGCAACCCAGGACCAACTACCTCCCTCCCTAATATGCCACTTGGGGAAGGGAGCACGAACTGGGCCCAGTATGCATACTGGTGCAACCCAGGACCATCCACCTCCCTTCCCCAATATGCCAATTGGGGAAGGGAGCAACAACATCTATGCCCAGTATGCAGACTGGTGCAACCCAGGACCATCCACTTCCCTGCCCAATATGCCAATTGGGGAGGGGAGCAACAACATGTGGGCCCAGTATGCAGACTGGTGCAACCCAGAACCATCCACCTCCCTTCCCCAATATGCCAATTGGGGAAGGGAGCAACAACATCTGGGCCCAGTATGCAGACTGGTGCAACCCAGGACCATCCACTTCCCTGCCCAATATGCCAATTGGGGAGGGGAGCAACAACATGTGGGCCCAGTATGCAGACTGGTGCAACCCAGGACCATCCACCTCCCTTCCCCAATATGCCTATTGGGGAAGGGAGCAACAACCGGGCCCAGTATGCAGACTGGTGCAACCCAGGGCCATCCACCTTCCTTCCCCAATATGCCAATTGGGGAAGGGAGCAACAACTGGGCCCAGTATGCAGACTTGTGCAACCCAAGATCATCCACCTGCCTGCCCAATATGCCAATTGGGGAAGGGAGCAACAACAACTGGGCCCAGTATGCAGACTGGTGCAACCCAAGATCATCCACCTCCCTGCCCAATATGCCAATTGGGGATGGGAGCAACAACTGGGCCCAGTATGCAGATTGGTGCAACCCAAGATCATCCACCTCCCTGCCCAATATGCCAATTGGGGAAGGGAGCAACAACATCTGGGCCCATTATGCAGACTGGTGCAACCCAGGACCGTCCACCTTCCTTCCTCAATAAGCTAATTAAGGAAGGGAGCAACAACTAGGCCAAGTATGCAGACTGGTGCAACCCAGGACCCTCCACCTCATGTCCCCCTTTGGCCATTGAGGAAGGGAGCAACAATTGAGACAAGTATCTAGACAGGTGCAACCCATGATCCCCAGCCCACACACACACACAGACACCCACACACACACACACACATACTGACACCCATACCCACACACACTCACACACCTACCCACACAGCCACACACCCCCACACATAAGCACACCATCCCTCACCCATTGGGACATGACATTCCCATTATATCTCCTTGAATGTATGCCTCAAATTTTCTTACTTGAAGGGCACCACAAAACATCACCCATAAGTACCATACCTTGGAGCTTAGGGGCGCAGGCGAAGTAACTTCTGGAGAGCCTTCCCGTTGCCCTCTCCCTCCTGAAGAATGTTTAGATAGGTCTACCACTTCCATGGCAAGAGGCTTGGGTGGGAGCCCTACCCCTGAAGGACCCCTCGAAGCTGTAGGCGGTACCCGTGCATCCCAGCTCAGCAGTACCACAAGGACATTCCCCGTGCCATAACTCCTGAAAACCTTCACTTCTTGCAAAGAAACAAGGCGAGGCAGGAATTTGCCCAATTCCTTGTGATTTAAAAATTCCACGACATCGCCTTCCAGCAAGCTGTGTTGGTTGCGCAAGATTCCGCCAAACATGACTGTTTCATGGGAAAACTGCCTTGTGACTAGCACGCCTTCCCTGTCTAAAGCGAGCAACTCGACCAAAGGCACTCCCTCGTCATCTTCGAACTCACACTGAAAACCTGGCAAGTTCTCCGTGACAATAAGTGTTCTGCCGGACGGAGAGATGGAGAACAACGAGTATCTGCCCGCTGTGGAGTTTGGCGCTGTGTGAAAGGTTATGGGCAATCGGCTTTCCCTGTACAAAGCAGACAGGTCGTCAATAGACGAAGTTACTCCAGCTACAGTCCGTACGACTGTCTGCTGAGTGCCACACACAACTGTCGGACAAGACTAGCATCTGGTGATGCCCAGCATCTTTCACAACCAGTTCCGTTACATCATTATCTTGTACACAAGCACCGATCAAGCAATCACTAGATAAGGCTCTAGACGGCTACGTTCAAGTACATGCCTATACTCCCTGAAGTCACTGTCCCTTATCTGTTTGAGTGACTACAGGGTACACTAAGCTTGTTCACTCTCACAATAGCAACAATGATACAACACACACTGCCGCACCGTACCTGTACAAAGCAGACAGGTCGTCAATAGACGAAGTTACTCCAGCTACAGTCCGTACGACTGTCTGCTGAGTGCCACACACAACTGTCGGACAAGACTAGCATCTGGTGATGCCCAGCATCTTTCACAACCAGTTGGTATTCACTCCGGTGGGGCAGCCTTAAGAGTTCATCCGACAAACGTGTGATCTAGATAGGATTGTACCTTATGTTCGAAAACGTCCAGAATCTGCCGTGTCTCAAGGTACCTTATGTTCTCAATGGACCCATATCCTAATAGTGCACACATGAAGATCACTTAAAGCACAAGGCATTCAATAATAATGTTCAGAACTCAACACTTCCCCTTGCCTGCATGCTTTAAGTGTATCTTCTCAAACCTAGTGAATCACGATGACCAACAAACACGGGCTTGGCAAGTGGCTTGGTCATAATGTCAGCCACATTGCGTGCAGATTCCACATAGAGGATATCTACCTGCCCAAGTGCCATAGCTTCCCTAGCGTAGTGGAAGCTTACTGCAACGTGCTTTGTGAATTTGGAATACAGGGGGTTCCGTAAATTAGAAATGCATCCTTGGTTGTCACAGAAAATTTTGACCCTCCAAGGTGCAGCCCCTATCTCTTCCAAGAAGCCCCTTAGCCAGTTGGCTTCCTTCACAATATGGCCAGCTGCCATAAACTCAGCTTGCACAGTTGAGGTAGCAACTGAGCTCTGCTTCTTGCTTCCCCAAACCACGGCACTACCATAGACTGATAGAACATAGCCAGTGGTGGAATACCTGTGGTCCAGGTCCCCAGCATAGTCGGCATCAACATAGCCTTCTAGCTCAGGGCCCTTTCCACCCAGAGTAAGAGCTAACTCTCTGGTATCTCTCAAGTACTTCAGCACTCGAATGGCCTCATTCCAGTGTGAGGTAGTGGGTGTCATTCTATACCTTGACAACACTCCAACAGCCTGAGAAATGTCAGGCCGGGTCGTATTGGCTATGTACAGTAACGATCCAATTAACTCGCAGTATCGATGACCAGGTGGCAGAGGGGTACCAGCCCCATGTGACATACCATCTGAGGACTCGGGTCTGCTGCTAGCCACGAAGTCCTTGGACATGGGGGTATCAACCCCACGTCCATCATCAGCAACGCCAAACTTCTCCACAAGAGCATCAATCTTGGGAGTGCAACTCATGGAAATAGTGCCCTGAACTCTATTGCGTAGGACCTGACACCCCAGGAAATCATTCACCTCTCCCAAATCATGGATGGTGAAGTCCTTCTTCAATAACTCTTTGCCCCACTCAATCTCTGCAACCACTCTGGCAACTATGAGAAGATCATCGACATAAACAAGAATAAACGACAGATTACCATCAGGGGCCCTCCTGATGTATACCCCAGCGTCGCTCTTGCACACACTATACCCCATCACGCTCAACTTGTCGCTCAAGGTCTTGTGCCAAGCCCGTGGGGCTTGCTTAAGACCGTAGAGTGCCTTCCTGAGCTTGCACACAACTCTCGTGTTGCCATTCTCAAATCCTGGTGGTTGGGTCACATAGACCTCTTCCTCCAACTCCCCATTGAGAAAAGCTGTCTTGATATCCACTTGGTGGATCTCAAGATTTTGTGTGGCAGCCACTGCCAGCACAGCTCTCCTAGCACCATAGCTGCTTGTAACGTTCCGAGTGCGAAGGGTCCGTTAGGGAGCCGATCGGCATCGAGCCGATAGCGCGTGATCGGAGAGCGGGGTACGATGACCTCATTACGTAATCTGGCCAGCTTGGCTGGCGGGGTGCAATCAGACGGGTCGCACCTGTGTGAGGTCATTCTCACACGAACTTGAGACAAGCAAGATACTACATTTGGTATCGGCGAGAATTCTAAAACCTGGGGTTTTCGATTTCTCGTGTATCTTGTGTGTTTTACGGACCTGGGGTCCGTGGTCGTAAACCTGGGGTTTGCGATGGCACTCCGGACACTTGTCGAAGTGCCGCAGGGGTTGCGAAATACATTTGTAACCGTGCCTCCTACGAGGAGGTGTGCTATTGGGACGGTTTGGGACGACTCGTGGCCCACTTGGGCCAGGAAAAATCCCCGAGTCCCGGACCTTTCGAACGGCTTGAGCTACGAAAATTGTCGCGCTTTCACGAAACAGAAGCTCGTGGAGATCCAAGCACTTCCTAGTGCCGAGATCGCTACGCAGCAACTGGTTCGTGAAATCGGTGACTATTTCGAGAAGCTTGAGCCGGTCGAGGTTCACTTAGCGAAGCTGTCGACGCAGCTGCACCTCCAGGTAACTGGAGAGGGCGGCTTTAAGCCGGGTTTCGACTCGGTGGCGCATTTTGCCGAAATGCAGAGGCTCGCGACGGCGAAACTGGAATACGAAACGAGAGTTTGGCAGTTGTACTTCATCGCTGCCGAGCTCGATACGGATTCTTCCGTGGGTCGTACGGAGGATCGCGTGGATATGTTGGAGGCCGAAGTTGCGGTGCTGACTCAACGCGTTGCAGGTGGGCACCCCACTTCTGGTCCTTCCGTTGACGTGTTGAATTCAGAATTCAATGCGAAGAGAACAACTGAACCTTCACGTGGGCCCTTTCGGCGCCCACCGGCTCCGTTGTTTAATGGGGAAAAGGAGGGGACTGACATACAGGGTTTTATTTTTTGGCCGTTGGCAGCCAACTTGGCCGCAGGGTGGCAAATTTTGGCGGAATTGGCCGCAAAGCACGGCAGTTGGACGTACCCGGCCGGCAATTTTGACCGCAAACGTTTTTGATCGAGGGTTTTCATCGGCCTTCGATGGCCGCAAGTGGTTTTCATGTTCGCGCCCTGCGTCGGCCAGATGGCCGCACGGCCTTAGGGGTTTTCGCTCTTGTCCGGCCATTCGAACCAAAATTGCCTTCGGCTAGATCGACGATCAGGGTCCTCGAGTCGAGGTCTTCGAGTCGGAGTTCGACTGCTCACTCATTCGTTGCGCGACTCCTCCACTTTGGTACCCATGGACACCACAAGTCTGAATCCGATGTGGATTACATCATGTCACATGATTCATTTGTTACGAATCTTGCAATACAGTACGTCGACCTGGGCGACTCGCCCACTGCAATAGGCGGGTTTCTGTTGCCGATTCAAAATTGCCAGCACTTGCGGAGTCCGCACTGCGGCTAGACATACTTAACCTCATCTAGAGCCCTTATTTATTGTTTCAGCAGGGGAGGCTAGGAGCTCCAACGTGAATAACATTGAATAAGCACGTATTGAGATGACGTTGAAACAAACAACAACCTTTGGACTGCCTGCAGGAGGCCAGGAAACTCAGCATATGATCCAGAGAGAGTACATCACCAACGGCGGCGGATTTGCGAGCACCTTGTGGATATCATTCACAATTGTCCAGGAAAACATGTTAGAGAGTCAACAAACTAATGGAAAATCTCCTTTGTTTTGGAACAATGACGGCACATTGAAGTATGCTGCGGGCGTACACATTGATCATGAACTTTAGCTGCATATAACGTTAACTTCCATGCGAGGACGTGCTAAGCTTACTTCAGTGACTGAGGAGCCTGTGGATGAACAAGGCTTCTTGGGTGAGTCCAGTATACTTGTATGCTGCGTTATGTTTGCCAATGCCAGTCTTCTGGTACCACCGGTGTCATAAATATGACACCTTTGTAATGGCTTTAAAAGCAAATGGGATACAAGCATTCCAATGGCACCTCTAAAGTTGTTAGCATGTTGCATTGCAGGAGTAGTAGAAGTCAAAGCACAAGTGACTCTTGCGGCCAACCTAGCGTTGGACAAGATGCGTTTTCTTATAAAGCACGATAATGTAACGGATGCCTTTAGGGTATTGCAACTACCCTTTTGGATTGATCACAAGGACGACGATCAAGATGAACTCATGACTCAAGTGAAGGAAAAGGTCGAAGTTCTGAAGATGCATTACGGAAGGCCAGCGTACCTAGCAAGTGGAGAGGAGGTTGCACCTTAGGTTTCTTCTTCTGGCTTGGACCAAGAATTTGCCTTCTTCACTGGCAGGTATCGCCGGTGGTTTTTGCCTTTCCAATCTTCTATTGCATGAGCATGTACAAATCGCTCATCATGTTGGCAATAACATTTTTCTGTATTATTTTCCTCTAAGGAGATCGTGTTTACATACATGCATGTGTGGATTGGAAAGCCGGCTATGCGTAAACGTATGAGAGCTTTGCCTCATTCACATTGCATATAATTTCATTAAGAAGCCACTTGGCTGGAACAACCTACTTATGCTAAATAAGTATTTGTGCAGGATGAAGTCGGCGGCTCGCTGCGCTTTCTCAGTTGAACAAACAACCGAAGCTTTCTGGGAGAGGACATTTGTTAGCGCTGCCCATATTCACATGCCAAACTTTGCGCTGCTGGCAAGAATCATGATGAGCTTGCCGTCAACCAGCGTGGAGAACGAGAGAACTTTCAGCCTAATGAACCTGCTAAAGAGTGCACTTCGAAATAGAATGGAGCAAGAACTCCTGCAAAATCTTTGCCGCATTCAACGCAGCCATTACACACCTCAGACGTTTCCGTATGACAAGATGCACAAAGCTTGGATGAGTACTGAGCGAGACATGTACGACGTGTAGGTGCGTATCCATGGACATCCATGTTGATGGATAGCTCTTCATTTAACAGTTTTGAGAGTATTATCAGTTGGTCAATAGGGCAAGGATCTCCAACACGGATTTTGAGCAGCAGACCGCTTGGACAGTCCAATTTGAAGTCAGGGAACATACAAGAGTTGTGGCCGTAGCTTAAGTGTGTGGCATGGCGGTCCGTCGGCCTGAGTGGCCGCACATTTTGTAAGCAATGGGAGGTGGCCGGCCATGATTTGCCGCAGGTCAAACGTGCAAGACCCCCTTCATCGGCCACTGGGCCGCAAGGCAAAAACTAAAGAAAAAACCCTGCTGACATAATCACTTGGCTCGGTCAATTTGACGATTATTCGTGTATTTTGGGCCTTCGTGATGATGAATTAGTGTCCCACGCGTCCCTTTGCCTTACTGGCCGAGCCGCTAAGGAATGGGCGCTCCTTAAAAGGTCCCTTTCTGTTCAGGGAAAGGATGTGAAGGACTTTGCCATTTTCAAGACTTCTCTTCTCGCTCATTTTGTTGAAGTGGAAGTAGAAAATACTGTGCGTCCACGGTTGGCGCGATTGAGGCAGACTAAGTCCGTGGCAGCTTACCATGCTATGTTTCGTGCTATCATGGTTGAAGCTGTCAAATATCCTATCTCGGGCCCTGAAGCGTGTGCCTACTTTAGGGCGGGGTTAAAACCAAACATTTTGGAGGTTTTAACAAGAGATTCACTCGTTCGTAACGAGCTTGGTAACCTTGACATTGTTGTTCAAGCTGCCAAGGAAGCTGAATCCTTCTTGCGTATGTTGCCGGGTGCAGCGAGCGAGAAGGAGACTCAGGAGCTGAAGGCCTTGATCAAGGGCAAGCGCCTGGCAGACGGGGATGCTATTCCACCTCCTAAGCGCGCTGCCTTTGGGAAGCCTCCGGGCTCGAATGGATCTGGTGCTGGGCCTTCGGGCACGCAGCCCAACGCGTATGCAGCGAGGATGAAGCGCGAAGGCCGCTGCTACAAGTGCGGGGAACTGGGCCACACGGCTAAGTTCTGCAAGAAGCCTGATGCCCACGACAAGGGCAAGGGCAAGGCACCTGCTTCCTGAAGGTATGGGCCTTCAGACCAAGCGGGGGCTGATGTAAGTCCAATGCAGATTATAGCTAATGCTTTCCACCCAGATGCTGAGGTGCAAAAGCTGACTATGATTTTTGGTGGCCAGGTGCAAGGCGTGCACTGCCAGGTATTGGCTGACTCTGGAGCTAGCTGCAACATCATCAGTGCAGCGCTCGCGGATCGACTTGGTCTACAAATAGAGTCACCCACGGAGAAGGCAGTGTTGCAAATGGCCAATGGCCTGGAAGTTGATCATCTTGGGCATGTTACAATCTCTGTGACGATCCAGGGTTACCGTTTTGCTGCTGTAACTTGTACAGTGATGCATGTTCACTCCTGTGAGTGGGATGTGTTGTTAGGGCAGCAATGGTTGACCAGAGCTCGTGCTAGTGTGAACTTCGATGACAAATGTGTCACTGGGTACACTAGGAAGGGTAAGCCCTTTCGGTTACGATGTAAGGACAACATCGCCATGACTGACTCTGATTGTACAGATGTAAAGAAGTTAGTCATAACGATGGTACAGGCCAAGCGTCTTGCGCGCGCGGGGTGTAAAACGTTCTTATCATCTGTAACGCAATTGCTGTCTTCTGAAGCATCGCTTGTGGAAGTACCTGTGAGTGTGCACTCTTTGCTACAAGAGTTTGCAGATGTCTTCCCTGAAGACGTGCCAGGGCTTCCCCCTGACCGTCCTGGGGTTTCTCACACAATCCCTCTGATTGATCCACACGCGAAGCCTCCATCACGACCCTTCTACCGACTGTCTCGTTCGGAGGTGATGGAAGCTGAGAGGCAGGTGAAGCTGCTCCTAGAGAAGAAGTTCATAGAACCTTCGACTTCTCCTTACGGTGCACCGATCCTGTTTGTCCAGAAGAAGGACGGGGGTTTGCGGATGGTCATAGATTATCGCGCACTGAACAAACTCACCGTCAAGAACAAGTACCCAATGCCACGCATTGATGATGCACTGGATCAGCTTCAAGGTGCGACCTTGTTTACAAGTCTGGACTTGACATCAGGGTACCATCAGATCCGGATATCCGACGAGGATGTACCTAAGACTGCCTTTCGTACACCCGACGGATTGTTTCACTGGCGTGTCTTGCCGTTCGGATTGACGAACGCGCCGGCAACTTTTCAGACGGCAATGAATACAATATTCCGGCCGTATCTGCATAAGTTTGTCCTGGTGTACTTAGATGACATCCTCATCTACAGTAAGACCCCAGAGGAGCATTGCCAGCATTTGCGGCAAGTGTTGGAGCTTCTTCGAGAGCATCAGCTCTATGCAAACATGAAGAAGTGCTCCTTCGCTAAGTCTGAAGTGGCTTACTTGGGCCATATTGTCTCTTCTGAGGGCGTGAAGGTTGATCCACGCAAGACTGCTGCAGTCTACAATTGGCCTAAGCCCACGTGCTTACCGGAGTTGCGATCCTTTCTTGGATTGGCAACATACTTCCGTAAGTTCATTAAGGACTTTGCAAGGCTGGCCATGCCCCTGCATGGCATGACTCGCAAGGGTGTCCTTTGGGACTGGAAGAGCTCGTGTCAGCAAGCCTTTGATGCTATTAAGCAGGCTTTGACTCAAGCTCCGTGCTTAGCTTTCCCGGATTTCACTAAGCCGTTTGAGGTGCACACGGATGCCTCCTTGGCAGGTCTAGGGGCCGTCTTATATCAAGAGGGCCGCCCCATTGCCTTTGAGAGTCGTCGCCTCACACCGGCAGAAATCAATTATCCTACTGGGGAGCAAGAGCTGCTAGCAGTGGTTCACGCCTTAACGGTGTGGCGCTGTTATCTTGAAGGTGGGCCGGAGTTCCGCGTGGTCACTGACCACAAGGCTATTACCTACCTTGATACTGTGGCACAGTTGAGCCGCCGCCAGACACGTTGGGCAGAGTTTCTCTCCCGGTTCCATTTCACATGGGAACATATGGCGGGTGCCTCAAATGTGGTTGCCGATGCGCTGAGCCGCACGCCGGTGGGATATCCACCTCCCAACTCATTGGTGAACGCGGTTGTGGTTCGTTCCACTCGTTCATACGTTTCGGAGGGTCCCCCTTGTCTTCCAAATCGCTCCCTTCGGGATGTCATTTGCGCCGTTACCCGGGCACAGGGTACTCCCTTGGCTGCAGAGGCTCGTGGTATGGGACACGAGTCTAGGCCTCCTTCAGGTGGGGGAGAGGGCATGACGTGGAAGGACAAGTTTGTGCGTGGTTATCAGGAAGACCTTTGGTTCAAGGAACCTAGCAATGTGGCGCCTCTGGTCGCACACGACGGCTTCCTGTTACACGAAGGAAAGATTGTTGTGCCGCATGCATTTGGGCTTAGATCCCACCTTATGGAAGAAATGCATGATAGCCCGTATGCTGGACACCAAGGTGTGAACAAAACCCTGAAGCTGGTTGCCCGCCATTATTGGTGGCCGACGATGACACAGGATGTGACGCAGTACGTGACTCACTGTCACCTCTGCCAGAAGAACAAGGCAAGGCATGCAAAGCCTTCGGGGCTGTTGCATCCCCTTGAGCTTCCGCATAAACCGTGGGACACGGTGACCATGGACTTCATCACCCAGTTGCCTCGCACCGCGGAAGGGCATGATGCCATCCTGGTGGTGGTGGACAAGCTGACGAAGATGGTTCATTTGGTGGCTACGCAGACCACGGCGACTGCTGAGCAGACAGCGAAGCTGTTTGTGGATCACATTTGGAAGCTCCACGGAGTGCCTAGGAAAGTGGTGTCTGACAGGGATCCCCTGTTCACCAGCCACTTCACTCGAGCCTTGTGTCGGATGCTTGGGACCAAGCAGGCCATGTCCACGGCGTATCATCCTCAGACGGATGGGCAGACAGAGCGTGTGAACCGTGTTCTTGAGGACATGCTCCGCATGTATGTGTCTAAGTCACAGACTGACTGGGACGAGAAGCTGTCGTGTGCTGAGTTTGCTATCAACAATGCAGAGCACTCCAGCACAGGCTTCACGCCGTTCATGTTGAACTATGGTCATCACCCGTACCTACCAGTATCGGTGCTGCCAAAGTTCAGGGTCCCGGCTGCCTCGAGCTTTGTCCAACGCATTCAGCGTTTAGTGGCAGAAGCTCGGCGCACACATCGCATTGCGACGGAACGCCAGGCACGTTACGCTAACACGAAGCGTAAGGATGTCACGTTCGCTCCAGGAGATTGGGTCTTGTTGTCGGCTAAGAACCTAAGGTTCAAAGAGGGCACACCGAAGCTGTTGCCTCGGTGGGTCGGGCCGTTCCAAATTGCCAAGTCTGTTGGAGGCAACTCCTATGAGTTGATCCTCCCGGCACGCTGGAGGATACATGACGTGTTCCATGTGTCACGGCTGGAACGATACCGCCGGGATGGCAGTGTCCAACCACCACCACCTGCTGAGGTGCTGGAGGGGGAGGACGAGTACGAGGTGGAGAAAATTCTTCACCACCGGAAGGCTCGCCGCTCGTATGAGTTCCTGGTTCGGTGGGTGGGATACTCCCCTGAACATGACACGTGGGAATCAGAGGCGAACTTGCGGAATGCCCCTGGGGCGTTGAAGGAGTATTGGGCACGGGTCAAGACGGGCTAGGACCCAGGAGACACACAAATGGCCTTGAGTCGGGCTGTTGTCACTTCGGGGGTCGTGGCATTCGATCCACATGTCCAGTCGACGGGACATCCCTCGTTAGCGGCGAAGTGGTTGCGTTGTTCAACATGTCGTCCTACTCAATAGCTCCTCCCTGTCCCTGGCTATGCCATGTGGAAGGGCCCTATTCCGTTCACTGCGGACTTAGTAGCACCTCAGATAGTCTCAAGGGCATGGTGCACCCCGGGTCCTGGACTCGGTGTCTGAGAGTCTCTGCTGATGGTGGGTTGTGACTCTAGAGTAACCATGTACTCTAAGCGCTATGGTGATGGTCAGTGAAGCCCCCAATAGCTTGATTAGCCAGATGGATTTCTGGTGACGGAGGTTGTACTTCCGGGAGTGCTCCGCGGGCAGTCCAAATGAGCATGGGTGTGGATTGTCGTTACCACTAGTCTGCCGGGACTAGGGTGGCGGGTGGCTGGGCAAGAGGTATGGGACTCTTGTCTGTAGGGCTTCCTGCGAAGGTGGCTGGTCAGGACGTGATACACTCTTGACTGTAGTGCTTCCTGTGTGGGAGATGCATCCCCCTCAATCCGAGACGGCTTGAGCCTAGGTGGGGGAGGGTGTAACGTTCCGAGTGCGAAGGGTCCGTTAGGGAGCCGATCGGCATCGAGCCGATAGCGCGTGATCGGAGAGCGGGGTACGATGACCTCATTACGTAATCTGGCCAGCTTGGCTGGCGGGGTGCAATCAGACGGGTCGCACCTGTGTGAGGTCATTCTCACACGAACTTGAGACAAGCAAGATACTACACTGCTGGTAGGTGCAAAAACCTCACCAACATCTATACCAGGAATCTGTCTGCAACCCTGGGCAACCAATCTTGCTTTAAACCGAGTGACATTCCCATGTGCATCGTTTTTTGTAGAAAAAATCCAATGAACAGGGATAACTTTCTGCCCATGGGGTCTTTCCACATACTGCATAACCTCATGGGTGTCTAAAGACTCCATCTCCTCTTGCATTGCCTGCTGCCAAAACTCCCACTGAGGTGAGCGCTGGGCTTCCCTCAAGTTTGAGGGCACGTGAACTTTTCCCAACGTGACAGAAGGTACACTCTGTACCTTATGCTGTGGTGCAGCAGGGCTGTCAGCCTTACTGATGCTGTTCCCTTCTCTCTCTCTCTCTCCCTGGTTGCCAGAATAAGGTACATTATGTACCTTATGCTGGGACTGGGCAGTACTGCCGGGATTATCTGATTCCTTCTCAAGTCTCTCTCTCTCTCCTTGACTACTGGACTCATGTGCAGCACCCTTACATTCTCGCACCTTCCGCAATGCAGAGGGGAGCAGCAGCTCTCTCTCTCTCCTGGACTCACACTTGGGCACACTACCCAGACTTGCCTGAGCTGCGCCTACAATGTCAGCCTGCACACCATAAGCATGACTAGCCAGTGACTGGGATTGGGCACCAGCTTCCCCTACTGCTGGCATGTCGAACCCACTGCTCTCATCTCTTACATCTGCACCGAACATAGCCTCGACTGTCTCAACCTGCCCCTGCATATCAGGGAGACCAACCATGTTTGGCTCACTCACAATTGCCTGACCTGGGTCAGGGGCATGCAATGGGATGTCAGAATGCTCTCTCCTAGCCACGCGCTGTACATAACGCTGCTCCCTTGTAAGGGTGGTCCCTGGAGGAAGGGGAATTTGTGACTTCCCCTGCATTCGCAACCCCTCTTGTACCTTCTGCATTTTTTCTACCTGGGATTGAGTTTCTACACCCCCCCTGGCCAGATTCTGCATATGCTCAAGCACCGACCACGAGTGCTGAGATGGTTCTGGGGTCCCAACAGTAGAATCCAGGCTGGTGGGGTTTCCTTGGTCATGTGCTGCTGTGGTCCCGTCTCCAGACTGATCCCCAGCACAAAGTCCAGAGGTCCCAGGAGCCCCAGTGGAAAGCGTCTCCACTCCATGGTCATCCTCCTCATCCCAGAACGTGGGTGGAGCAGCAGAGGGAATTGCTTGAGGCGTTGCCAGATTCTCACTGCCAAGGGGGGGTGATATCCTAGAATCATAGACAGACCCAGGCTGGACCTTTGATAGACCCACTCTCTCAGCCCCCCTCAAGTGCTCGATAAAGCTGACGTCCCTACTCTCCTTCCACACTCCATTCCCCACGTACACACGATACGCTTTAGACTGGGGACAATAACCAGTAAACATCCCAGGGATGGTCTTGGGCCCAAAAACAGACCTTTGGCCACTGGGAATGTGCACATGGGCTACACAGCCAAACGTGCGCAGCACAGACACATCAGGTTTGACACCAAAGAATAATTCCATGGGGGTCAGGGACCTGCCTGAAGTAGGACCCACATTGTAGAGGAGGGTAGCTGTCTCAAGCGCCTCCTTCCAAAGGGAGGGGTCTGCTGCAGCATGGACCAACAGAGTCCTTGTTCGCTCCTTCAGGGTCCTATTCATCCTCTCCGCCACCCCATTCTGCTGAGGCGTGTAGGGCGCTGAGGACTCCATCTTAGTGCCCAGAAGGAGGGGGTGGAGGTGGTAAATGCCACCCCGGAAACGTGTGTTGACTTGTTGGATAGTTATATGCTGAAGGAGGTCCAGGGCTGGAAGCGGATGAAGGCGGGCCACCCCGGCCAGATCCATGGTCCCACCAGGCTTGAGGAGACGACTGTGGGCCTCCCTGGCCCCAGTAAGCTGCAGGCCCAACGCTTGCCGCTTGCATGTTTTGATGCAGAGCCTGCAGCTGCCTGAGCGGTCCGCAGTCAGTCATGAAGTGGCCCTTTGCCTTGCAGAAGTGGCATGTAAGCTCCTCTCTGGGCCTTCTTGCCCTGCCAGGTCCACGCCCCCTGCCACCAAAAGTAGTTGCAGAGGGGCCAGCGGGAGGCTGTTCGTTTGCTGGTAGTGCTGCTCCAACTCCCGGTACTGCTCCCACTCCTGGTGCAGCTCCAGCGCTTGATGACGCTCCAGCTACCCCCCCAGAGGGACCAGCCACTGCTGCAGCTGCCATGGCCTGAGGTGTTCCCTCTGCAGGTGGGTCCTTGTACCCACGGCTGGCTGCGGCGCGCAGGATTCTTTGAATCAGCTCCAATGGCGGCTTGTCGGTTGCCATAACCTCCAGGGACTCGAGCCTCAGCACAGGAGGGAGGCCCTTCACCATCAGCTCCCCAACATTGTGGTCCAAGAGGATGAACGCGTTGTTTCTGAGACTTGTAGCCAGATCCATCATTCTGTAGAGGTAGACCTTGAGTGTCTCCCCTGTCTTGATGCCCTGCTCCATTTCCTTGTACCACTCAAGGTTGATGTCTTGGTTGCTCCCTCCAGTGTGACTGTTCTTCACCCACGCGATGAAGTCGAACGCTGCTTTGTGGCATGAGATCTGAGAATGCCAGATGACTGGAACTGACTGGATCAGCCACTGCTTGATGGCTGAGTTCTCCACCGACCCTGGCATTGGCCTCTCCAAAGCCGCTCTGACCCCCTTGGTGTTTGCGCACGCCTCCAAATTTTCATACCAAAATTCAAAATTGCGCCCTCCATCATCAAGCATGACAGTCATCTTTGGATTAGAGGTATTGGGGATGTAGGCTGCCTTGTCAGTCTCCACCTTTGGTTCTGCAGTGGCTGATTGTGTCCCGGTCATAGACTGCCCTGGAGTGGCCCCACTGACTTCTCCAGGTTGAGACATTGCTGTTTCACTGCTACTTTCCTTTTCTTTGCCCCTTTTTGTCATACTATTGTCACTTCACCAGCCAAACTTACTCATAAACTTCTGGAATGCAGCAATACCCTACAATTCCCTCCATGTCATGGAAATTTACCAGCCAGTCTTGCACAGTAGTAGCAGATATGTTCCCCTCAGAAGTTTGCGCCGGAGTCCGGCCCGACTCACTCAGTGCTTCTAGACAACGTCTATGAATGATAAAGCACAGCTAAAACTTCAATTATGAATTTCCCAGAAAGGTAAACTGTGAGTAAGATAATGGTCCTGGTACACTCGAGTTCCCTTGCGCCGCTGCGCCATGCTCGAGCTCCTTTGTTGACGCTTACGTCTGACCCATCCGTAGACGACCTTCACTCCTGCTTTTACTTGGCTCAGCTGGAAGGGCGTGGGCCCATAACCTGTGAAAGGTTATGGGCAATCG
>KV908600.1:149791-164791 GCA_002005505.1 Botryococcus braunii | reverse complement strand
GAATTTTATAGTGTGGGACAATGCATTCACTGCTGCTAATAGTGCAAAAGGTTCTCTGCCTGCTATTCAAGAAGCCATGCCTGGTACCATTCACAATGCTGCTGCTATGCTACTGATGTATGAATCAGTACCAGAGGAATGGTTGGGGGAGCTGTCTAGCAAGCCCTCTGCTTATGATGCCTATGTATTTATCTGCAAGAAATTTGTTGGTGGATACAACACCCAAGCCAATGCAGACTGGCCGAAGGAGATGGCAAGGGGCATGAAGAGAGGTGAAACTATATCCCGGTATGTATCCAGGATGATCAATCTGAAGAGCTGCCTGAAACGTAACGGACATGATCTCCTGGATGGTCATGTGGCAACCCAGATAGTGCAGGGACTTCCAGCAGCAGCCAACCCACCAGGATTACTACCCACTGCAGTTGCTCAGCCTTTGGATCAGCTGGCAGACCTGATCTCCACCACAGCAGAGGCCTCAGGGTATAATGATGATGGGGAGCAACAGGCAGTGGTCATGATGGCTCAGCCTGCCCCACCTGCCCCTGTACCTGCACCAACAGCATGTGCGCTGAACCAACCCAAGCAGCCAGCAGAGGGGGAAGCAAAGGGAGAGGTAAAGGGGACCTGCAACTACTGCCACAAAAGGGGACACTTCTGGCGAGACTGCCGCAAGAGGCAGAGAGATGCAAACACCCAGAGGAACGTAGTTGCAGCTGTACAGCAGCTAGCTGGCATGTGGCCTCATGGGCAATTTCCTGGAGCACCTCAGCCACCCCCAACTGTGCAGCATGCCTTCCCTGGAGCTGGAGCATTCCCACTGTTGCATCCACCGCATGGTCCTCCCTCTCCCCCTTCAGAAGGTATGCCATACGTGGTGTCCTACAATGTGCTGGACTCTCGCTGCAATAGACAGTCCAAACAGTCTTGGTTTGTGGATAGTGGAGCGTCCGTGCACCTTGTGAACAGCCTGTCCCTGCTGCATGCCCCCACTGTACATACCAAGCCTATTCCCCTTCAACTTGCCACTTCAGACGCAACAGGAGGAATCATTGCCACTGGCTCAGTTTGTCTATTGTCCTCACAGCACGTACCACTGTGGCTGCATCATGTGCAGTGTGTTCCTTCAGCTACGACCAATATCCTGTCAGTATCTGCTGCCCTTCGTGATGGTGCCTGCCTTGCCACAGACGATGTGGGAAGCTTTACAGCAGTGACAGGCCCAAATTGGTGGAGGATGCCAGTGAGTGCAGAGAATGGTCTGTACTATGTACACAACTGTTTGCCTGTGATTGCAAGTAAAACCCCAGGCCCAGTGACAGCTGCCCTGAAGAGAAAATGTAAGAAAAGCCTGAAGCACGACTGCAAAAGACGGTTCCTATGGCACAGCAGACTGGGACACCCTGGAGAACCATGGATGCTACGGTTGAGCAGCGAGCAATTAGTCACTGGCCTAGACACACATCTTCCCCCTTGTGAAAAATGCCCCAAGTACTGTGAAGCCTGTATTGAGGGGAAGCATGCCCGCCCACCTTTTGGGGAAAGTTCCAGACCTGCAGTGAACCCTCTTGACAGAATTCACATTGATACTGTGGGTCCCATATCTCCAGCTGCAATCACTGGAGAACGGCTTTGGGTGACAGTAGTTGATGAAGCATCAGGATGGAAAGCAGCCTTGCCAGTTAAATCCAAGGATGTTATCGGAGCTGTTGTCAGAGATCTTGTCATGTTTTGGCAGACAGAACGAAGGACCACTGTGAAATGCATTCGATGTGACAGGGGCACTGAATTTATTAATACCAAATTCAAGGAGTTCTGTGCATCTCAGGGCACTAAGTTGGAGATGTCAGCACCATATACCCCGCAACAGAATGGGATAGCTGAGCGAGCCAACAGGACCCTCAAGGAGCGAACCAGGACACTTCTCAACTTTGCAGCAGCCAGTCCTGTGATGTGGAAAGAGGCACTGGAGATAGCCAGCACCCTTCTGAACATGGGACCCAGCTCAGGCATGCCTCTTACCCCCTGTGAAATGTTTATGGGATATAAACCTGATGTCTCCCTTCTACGTACCTGGGGATGTCTGGCATTTGTGCATGTTCCAGACCAGCAGCGGGGTGTATTTGCACCCAAGGCAGTGCCCGGGATGTTCACTGGATATTCACCAGTGTCCAAGGCATATGCATATCGAATCTATCTAGGAGGAGGGGTCTGGCGGGAGAGCAGAGATGTGGAATTTGTGGAGCACATTCGGGGGGCCTCCAGAGTGGGAATACACATTCTGCCTGGACAGCCACAGATGTTTTCATATCCTGAAGGTCTGCACCTCCAGCAGCGGGACAGTGAACTTCCTGCTGGTCACATCCGACCCCACACTCAAGATGGCATGATCAGCATACCCTGCTCCAGCAACAGACCTGACACCACCCTCCCAGAAGCCCCTGACGAGGCTGCAACCGAGCCTGGCTGTCAGGGGAAGTGCCTCCCGGAGGAAGGTGCCTCAGATCTTGCCACTGGATCACCGGGAGGAACTCATCCGCTGGACCTGGACTAGTCCGGCATGTTGGAGACTCTTCATCGAATGGCAAGAGGGAATCCTGACAGTGGAGAACATCAACAGTGGTTGGGGCGAGCACAGCAGACACTCCGAGATCCGCGGCCTGACAACGAAGGCCAGCCGCCGGATGGATTGACAAGATCACAACGTTATGAGCATCGCACTGCTGCTCGCGAGCTCCTGCTGGCACAGGAGAAGGGAGAGAGTTGTGAGCGAGTGGGGTTGACTGAATGTGACACAGAGTCACAGGGACCAGGGGAAGTGCAGGAAAAAGGTCAGGATCCTGAGAGACCTGCATCACATGTGAGCGATGAGAGGGGGACCTGTTCAGTACCTGAGGAAATTGTTAGAGATGTGAGCTCTGTCTGTAATGCCCAGAGACAATGTGGTGCCAGCCACACAAGTGTGGGCTATGCTTGTGAGTGTGCTGCTGGGCCTGCGCCCCAGCGCTCATGTTTGTCAGGGAGCAGACAGAGAGAGAGAGAGACATGGGCACAGCACCTGGACAGACCTAGTGTCCAAACTGTGCAGAGTGGTTCAATTGCCTGTGAGAGCTCTGACAAGGCTGAAGCACGTCAGTCATGGAAGAGTGTGGATGAGGAGGTGAATCGGAAGCTTGAACAGTGTGAGAATTTGCCCAATTACAAGAGCTTTCCGAGAGATACCTGTGTCTGGGAGGATGATGTGAGAGTGCGAAGCAGTAAGCTCGAAAGGGCGAATTGTGAGTCTAAGAGAGAGAGAGAGCAGCGAGGAAAGTCAGACTCCTCACAAACTGCACCCTGGTGCAGTGCAGCGTCAGTCAGCGAAAGAGTAGTGGGTGAAAGAGAGAGTGAGAGCAAGCCAGATCAGGGGAAGCACACAGGGGTACGGTTTGGGAAGATTAGTGTGCCTTCCAGCTTGAGGGAGGCACAGAAGTCTCCTCAGTGGGAATATTGGAAGGCTGCTATGCAAGAAGAGCAGAATTCTCTGGATGCCCACGAGGTCATGGAGTATGTCCCAAGACCTCGTGGTCATAAAGTAATTCCAGTCCATTGGATCTTTTCAGTGAAAATGGATGCCCATGGCAATGTGCTGAGGTTCAAGGCTAGGCTGGTAGCTCAAGGATGCAGGCAGATTCCTGGAGTAGATGTCATGGAAGTCTTTGTGATACAGTAGAAACGGCCAAAGGATGCGAAAACAATGGTTACAAGTTGTTTGGGCTCCACCTCAGTACCCGTCCAGTCCGGCCCGGTCCTTCCTCTCCAAAGCCTTATTCTATCCTGTTCTAAGTGTGTCCCTGTCTCCATCGCCAATGCGCCTTGTCAAGTAAGGGGTCACTCCCTTGGCGCGTGAAGCAGCCACTTCTTGGCGTGGAGGACCATAACTCACGAAGGGACCTTTATGGAGGTCCAAATCCTCGTGGTCCGGTCATTTTCCTATAACACGCGACTATTCCTGTTACACTTTGCACCAACTAGCAGTTATGGATCCAGGAGAGCCTTACTGTCAGTGGCTGCACAAGAGGGTCTTGAAATTCACCAGGTGGATGTCAAGACTGCTTTCCTGAATGGAGAATTAAAGGAGGAGGTGTATGTCACACAACCTCCTGGGTTTGAAAATGGGGATGGGAACACAGTGTGTCGCCTGAAGAAGGCATTGTATGGCTTGAAGCAAGCTCCAAGGGCATGGCATAAGACCCTTAATGAGAAGCTGCATACCATGGGCTATGAAGTGTGCAAGAGTGATGCTGGGGTCTATGTGAAGTGCTCAGTCGATGGAGGAAAGTCATTTGTGTTGATTTATGTAGATGATCTATTGATAGTTTCCAAGGGAATGGGAGAGATTGAGAGAGTGAAGGGGTTACTCAAGCAAGAGTTCACCATCCATGATTTGGGAGAGGTAAAAGATTTCCTGGGCTGTCAAGTGATGAGAGATAGGGATAAAGGGCTGATTTCATTAAGCTGCATCCCTAAGATTGATGCATTGGTTGAGAAATTTGGGCTGGATCTGGAGTCTGTGGGGCCTGACACCCCTATGACCAAAGATTTTGTGGCCACACAGCGACCTATGTCCAAGGACAACAGTGACAGCATTGGTGCTGGAAGCTCACTTCCACCAGGACACAGGTACTGTGAACTGGTTGGGTCACTGTTGTACATTGCAAATACCACTAGGCCTGATATTTCACAGGCAGTGGGAGTGCTTTCCAGGTATAGAATTACCCCTACTACCGCTCACTGGAATGAAGCCATCAGAGTGTTGAAATATCTGAAGGCAACCAGAGATCTCGTTTTGGTCCTTGGAGGGAAGGACACAGAGCTAGAGGGCTTTGTTGATGCAGATTATGGTGGGGATCAAGATCATAGATTTTCCACTACAGGGTATGTCATCAGAGTGTTTGGTGGAGCCGTAGTTTGGGGGAGCAAGAAGCAGTCTGCAGTTGCCACATCCACTGTAGAAGCTGAGTTCATGGCAGCAAGTGCAGCTGTCAAAGAGGCCAATTGGATGAAGGGATTCCTTGAGGAAATTGGGATTTCCCCATGGATTGTCAAGATTCACTGTGATAATCAGGGATGCATCAATCATCTCAGAAATCCAGTGTTCTCTAAGCATACTAAGCATATTGCTATCAGCTTCCACTTTGTGCGGGAAGCTATTGCATTGGGTCAAGTTGATGTGAAATACGTTCCTTCTGCAAGGAATGTGGCAGATATATTCACTAAGCCTTTAACGAGGCAGGTATTTCAGGGACATCGTGAGGCTCTGGGGTTGGCCAAGTTTTTGTGAGGAAAAGGCAAGGGGAAGTGTTATAATAGTGACAGAACATTTTGGTGCCTTTCCCTCAGAAGAGTAATAGTGGCCAGATCACCTTCAATTACCAGGGAGAACATTTATTAGAATGAGTAATAGGTGGCAGAACCTAGGAGTTCTGCCAGAACCAATCTAGACCAATTGCACGTTAATAAGGAAGGATGAGGTAATCGGACACGGTTTGCTCGAAAGGCTATATGCTCCTGGCTCGAAGGATTGAGGCACTTGATTGGGACATCAAAAGCACTTCGGGTGTTTGCTACTTTACTGTTGCCAGTCAAGTCACCTCATTCACAGTCGACACTGCTTGTTACGCTACACACAACAAGAGTGTCGCCGGGCTTAACACCCTCGTGCCGGGTCATACAGGTAAACTGCTGTCAGGACATTACATGAACAATGGATTAGGAAAGGGTCTAGATAATGTACAATAGAAAGGTGCAACTGCTTAGCTCATCGGACATTGGTAATGCAGACTATCAGTAACTTTGTCGATAGAGTAGTTTGAATTGCCGAGTGACGAGAGAAAGCAATAAGCATTGTAAGACTTGATTGGGACATCAAAAGCACTTCGGGTGTTTGCTACTTTACTGTTGCCAGTCAAGTCACCTCATTCACAGTCGACACTGCTTGTTACGCTACACACAACAAGAGTGTCGCCGGGCTTAACACCCTCGTGCCGGGTCATACAGGAAACGCCACGCTCAGAATTGTACAGTAATCATCTCTTACGTGTACACACTCAATAGAGTCTTTAACTAGTAGCCAAATTGCGACTGTCCAAGACTTGTACTTGCGTGGAGGTAGCATGTAAACATAATGAGCCCCTGGAGGTACCTGCCAGTTGTATCTACACGTATGCCAAAACAACGTACTTACTTGTACATAACTACACGTACCTACCGGCTAAGCAGTTTACACAACACACACACACACACACACACACACACACACACACAACACACACACACACACACACACACACACAGAGAGAGAGAGAGAGAGAGAGAGAGAGAGAGAGAGAGAGGAGAGAGAGAGAGAGAGAGAGAGAGGAGAGAGAGAGAGAGAGAGAGACGGAGGGAGGGAGGGAGAGAGGCGGGAGAGAGAGGGGGGGGGAGAGAGAGAGAGAGAGAGAGAGAGAGAGAGAGAGAGAGAGAGAGAGAGAGAGAGAGAGAGAGAGAGAGAGAGAGAGAGAGAGAGACGGAGGGAGGGAGGGAGAGAGGCGGGAGAGAGAGAGGGGGGGGGAGAGAGAGAGAGAGAGAGAGAGAGAGAGAGAGAGAGAGAGAGAGAGAGGAGAGAGAGAGAGAGAGAGAGAGAGAGAGAGAGAGAGAGAGAGAGAGAGAGAGAGAGGAGGGAGAGAGGGGGGAGAGGGGGGAGCTTGGAGAGAGAGAGAGCTTGGGAGAGAGAAAGGGGGGGGGGAGCTGGGAGAGAGGGGGAGCTTGGGGGGGGGGGGGAGAGAGAGAGAGAGAGAGAGAGAGAGAGAGAGAGGAGAGAGAGAGAGAGAGAGAGAGAGAGAGAGAGAGAGAGAGAGAGAGAGAGAGAGAGAGAGAGAGAGAGAGCGCGCGCGCGAGCGAGCGAGAGAGAGAGGGGGGGGAGAAAGATACACATAGAGAGAGAAGGGGGGGGGAAAGGGGGAGGGATAGAGGTGGACATAGAGGAGGGGTGAGGGGAATAATGGCCGAAGGGAAACGAAGGATTTTGTATAGGGCTCTTTGCCATCCCCGTAATACTCCCTTGCCAACCCCCATTTTTCGTCGGGAAAACCCGACTGTCCCTTGCACATAAGGCGCGGGTGGCCCCCCGTAGAATGACCCCTGCAACGTTGCAAAACGTGCGGAGTGCCCGACTGCCTTTTCGGGGATTTGGCGGGCCCCGCGTGCCAAGCCCAATCCCCGTACGGTCCCGCACGGGGTGTCGTACCCTGCTCGGGAGTGCCGAGCAGCTCCACCCAGCCCTAGGCCCTAGGGCCAGGATCTAGAGCAGCGCTGCGTCACTGACACTAAACTTAGAACAAGTGTGCATAACCCGGCACACGCGGAGAAGAGACATTGAACTCATGACTGATCGGTATTAACAACTTAACGTTGAGCAAGTCTGTGACAATCTTCTCCTTCTCCTCCTCCTCCTACTTCTGGACCTTCTGCTTTAAAGAAATTTCCTTCCTCCCTCTTTGTAAAGGTTATGGGCAGTGGCGTATCCTGTAAGCAAGCAGACAGGTCGTAAGTTCGTGCCTCTCCAGCTACAGTCCTTGACGACTGTCTGCTCTTTTGGACACATGCAACTGCATGAACAAGACTGGCATCCTTATGTGCCCAGTATCTTTCCAAACCAGTTCCGTTACATGTTGATCTGTCAATGAGCATCTACACACGGATAAGCTCCTGACGGCTGAAAGCAAGTACCTTCCTATACTCAATCAAGACTCCGTCCCTTAGCTGTTTGGGAGACTTGATTGTCCACTAAGATGGTTCACTTACAAACAAGCAATCAAACATGAACACATTACCAATACACATCCTGCGTCACCGCACCTGTAAGCAAGCAGACAGGTCGTAAGTTCGTGCCTCTCCAGCTACAGTCCTTGACGACTGTCTGCTCTTTTAGACACATGCAACTGCATGAACAAGACTGGCATCCTTATGTGCCCAGTATCTTTCTAAACCAGTTGCTCGACTATGCGGTGATCGCAGCTTTAATAGTCCTTTCACGCTAACGCGTAATCTAAATCAGATTGTACCTTATGTTCGAAATAGACCTCATCCGAACGTGTCTTGAGGTACCTTATGTGGATAGTGGACCCGTATCCTAATAATGTACATTTGAAGATCACCTAAAGCACAAGGCATTCTATAATGTATGTTCACAACTCAACACTTCCCCTTGCCTGCATGCTTTATGTGTATCTTCTCAAACCTAGTGAATCACGATGACCAACAAACACGGGCTTAGCAAGTGGCTTGGTCATAATGTCAGCCACATTTCGAGCAGATTCTACATAGAGGATATCTACCTGCCCAAGTGCCATAGCTTCCCTAGCATAGTGGAAGCTTACTGCAACATGCTTTGTGAATTTGGAATAAAGGGGGTTCCGTAAATTGGAAATGCATCCTTGGTTGTCACAGAAAATTTTGACTCTCCAAGGTGCAGCTCCAATCTCTTCCAAGAAGCCCCTAAGCCAGTTGGCTTCCTTCACAATATGGCCGGCTGCCATAAACTCGGCTTGCACAGTTGAGGTAGCAACTGAGCTCTGCTTCTTGCTTCCCCAAACCACGGCACTACCATAGACTGATAGAACATAGCCAGTGGTGGAATACCTGTGGTCCAGGTCCCCAGCATAGTCGGCATCAACATAGCCTTCTAGCTCAGGCCCCTTTCCACCCAGAGTAAGAGCTAATTCTCTCGTATCTCTCAAGTACTTCAGCACTCGAATGGCCTCATTCCAGTGTGAGGTAGTGGGTGTCATTCTATACCTTGACAACACTCCAACCGCCTGAGAAATGTCAGGCCGGGTCGTATTGGCAATATATAGCAACGATCCAATCAACTCACAGTACCGATGACCAGGTGGCAGTGGGGTACCTGGCAGGTACTACCTGCCCCATGTGACAAACCATCTGAGGACTCGGGTCTGCTGCTAGCCACGAAGTCCTTGGACATGGGGGTATCAACCACACGCCCATCATCAGCAACCCCAAACTTTTCCACAAGAGCATCAATCTTGGGAGTGCAACTCATGGAAATAGTGCTCTGAACTCTATTGCGTAGGACCTGACACCCCAGGAAATCATTCACCTCTCCCAAATCATGGATGGTGAAGTCCTTCTTCAACAACTCTTTCCCCCACTCAATCTCTGCAACCAATCTGGCAACTATGAGAAGATCATCAACATAAACAAGAATAAAGGACAGGTTGCCATCAGGGGCCCTCCTGATGTATACACCCGCATCACTCTTGCACACACTATACCCCATCACGCTCAACTTGTCGGTCAAGGTCTTGTGCCAAGCCCGTGGGGCTTGTTTTAGACCGTATAGTGCCTTCCTGAGCTTGCACACAACCCTCGTGTTGCCATTCTCAAATCCTGGTGGTTGGGTCACATAGACCTCTTCCTCCAACTCTCCATTGAGAAAAGCCGTCTTGATATCCACTTGGTGGATCTCAAGATTCTGTGTGGCAGCCACTGTCAGCACAGCCCTCCTTGCCCCATAGCTGCTGGTGGGTGCAAATACCTCCCCAACATCTATCCCAGGGATCTGTCTACACCCTTGGGCAACTAACCTCGCTTTAAAGCGAGTAACATTCCCATGTGCATCAATTTTAGTGGAGAATATCCAATGGACAGGAATAACTTTTTGTCCATGTGGTCTGTCCACATACTCTAGAACCTCATGGGTATCAAGGGAATCCATCTCTTCCCTCATTGCTTGTTGCCAAAAATCCCACTGAGGGGAGCATTGGGCTTCCCTCAGGTTAGATGGCACGTGAACCTTTCCCAGCTTGACATAAGGTACATTTTGTACCTTATGCTGAGACTCCGCAGTACTGTCAGCACTCCTGGGACTGTTGTCTTTTATATTCCTCTGATCCTGGTTCCCAGAATAAGGTACATTTTGTACCTTATGTTGAGATCCTGCAGTACAGCCAGAACTGGCAGAGCCCTCCCCAACTCTCTCTCTTGAACTGCCAGACTCATGCGCTCCACCATTACAATCTCTCACCTTTCTCAATGTAGGTGGAAGCAGCAGCTCTCTCTCTCTCCTGGACTCACACCTAGGTACACTACTCTGACTTTCCTGAGCTGCGCCTACTGTGTCAGGCTGCACCCCATAAGCATGACTGGTTCCCAGCTCAACTTGGCTACGTGCTTCCCCTGCTGCTGGCACTTCTAGCCCACTACTCTTCTCGCTAACATCTTCTCCAAGCATAGCCTCCCCTGTCTCAACCTGCCTCTGCAAATCAGGGAGACCTACCGAGGGTGGCTCACTCACAAGTACCTGGCCTGAGCCAGGGTCATGCATGGGGACCCCTACTGAGTCCCTCCTAGCCTGGCGCTGTTCATAACGCTGATCCCTTGTGAGGGTGGTTCCTGGGGGAAGTCTATGTTGAGACTTCCCCTGGAACCTGACCCCCTCCTGCATCTTCTGCAGTTTGTCCAGCTGCGAGTGCGCTTCAGCACCCCCCCGAGCTAAATTTTGAAGATGGCCCAGCACTGACCATGACTGCTGTGAGGTCTCTGAAGTGGCAGGGGAACCATCTGGCTGCTGGGGGCTCCAGCCACAGGTCCGACTGAGCTCCTCAGCCTGCTGTGATCCTCTGGAGAGCTGGCAGTGGTAGCAGGAGATCCAGTGGGCTTGCACTCCACCACTGGGTCATCCTCTGCTTCCCAAAAATTCACGGGAATGGCTGTTGGTGAGCTGGGGACATTGGAATTGCCTCCCCTGCCCTGCAAGGACGCTCCTGAGAGCCATTGAGAGGATCCAGGTTGCACCTTAGACATACCCACTCTCTCCCCTCCTCTCAAATGCTCAAGGAATGTAACATCCCTGCTCTCTTTCCATACACCATTGCCTACGTACACTCTATAGGCCTTGGACTGTGGGCAATACCCAGTGAACATGCCTGGAATGGTCTTTGGTCCAAATACAGACCGCTGACCTGGGGGAATGTGAACATGTGCCACACAGCCCCATGTGCGCAAGGAAGCAACATCAGGCTTTACCCCATAGAACATCTCAGTAGGGGTCAGAGGCCTGCCTGTGGTGGGGCCCACGTTGTACAGCAGGGTGGCAGACTCCAATGCCTCCTTCCACAAGGAAGGGTCTGCTGCAGCGTGCACCAACAGGGTCCTTGTGCGCTCCTTCAGAGTCCGATTCATGCGCTCAGCAAGTCCATTTTGCTGAGGCGTGGATGGAGCTGAGGTCTCCATTTTAGTGCCCTGCTGAGCACAAAATTCTTTGAACTGCTGATTCAGAAATTCTGTCCCTCTATCAGATCTCACACACTTCACCACTTTCTCATGAAATGTCTGCCAGTACTTCAAGAGCTCAATGAGGGCCTTGGGAATGGCTTCTTTCGACTTCACTGCCAATGAGGCTATCAGATGGGATTTTTCATCAACAACAGTAACCCAAAAACGCTCTCCCGTGATTGCAGCTGGTGAAATGGGACCCACAGTGTCCACATGCACTCTATCTAACACACTCTCTGCAGGCCTAGAGGAAGCTGGAAAGGGGGGGCGAGAATGTTTCCCTTGTATACATGACTCACACTGGGGAGAACACTCTGAGCATGGAGCAAGGGACACATTGATCCCAGTGACCAGGTCTTCGTTGTCCAACCTTGTCATACTCTTAACCCCAGGATGCCCCAACCTTGCATGCCACAGTAGTCGATCTGTACACACGTGCCCTTTCCTGGCATGATACGAGGCCACATGAGGACTGGACTGTGGCTGCGCATCATGCTGGCTCTTGACGGGACACACCCATTCTAAAAAAAACAGCCCTCGCTCTCTGGCTATCTTACCAGACCAGCCTGCTGGGCCTTTCATGGTCGTGTACCCACCTGCACTGTCAGTGAGGAATGATGCTCCATCCTGAATGGCTCCTGTGACAGAAATCAGATTAGTGTGTGCATTGGGCACACACTGCACATTATGCAGCCAAAACACCTCTTGTCTGGCATTGACCAGACACACAGACCCAGTTGCAACTATCCCTCCTTTGGCATCAGAAGTGGCCAAATGAAGAGGGAGGGGTTGAGCATGCATGACTGGGTTGTGTAGTAAAGACAGATCATTTACAAGGTGCACCGATGCACCACTATCTATCAGCCACGAGGTACTGCAAGCCCCATGAGATGTAGGGGTAAGCACATTTAACGAAACGAACATAGGCTCACCAGCACCTGGAGGAGGTGGTGGTGGGAGATGCCAGCCTCGGAAGAAGGGGAAGATAGTGGACACAGATCCAGGAGGATGTGAGGTTGACACGGGAGGGCCTCCTCTGGACTGGCCAGCATCCCACCAGCTGGCTTGTTGCTGAGGAGCTCCAGTGCCCCACCACGCAGCTGGGCCCGCACTTGCAGCTTGCATTGTGCCACGTAGAGCTTGCAGCCTCTTCAGTTCCAGGCAATCCCTCCAGAAATGTCCCGTCCCGTTGCAGAAGCGACACGCCAGTTCCTCCTTTGGCCTCCTGCCACGTCCAGACCCTCGCCCCCTGCCTCCAGCGTTGTGAGCAGAAGGGCCATAGGGGGCCTGACCATCAGCAGGTGCTCCAGCTCCCACTCCTGGTGCTGCTCCAGCGCCCGGTGCAGCTCCAGCGCCTTGGGGAGGCCCAGGGATTCCACCCTGAGCTGGCACGGCTGCTGCTGCTGCTGCCATAACTGCTGCAGCTGATGCTGTGACTTGCACTGACTCTGCCAGCGGGATATCCTGGTACTCCAAGTTCTCAATGGCAGTGAGGATCGTCTCCAGCATGTTGTAGGGGTCTGACTTGGCGGAGGTAATTGCCCAAGCGTCGTTCTGCAAGACTGCAGGTAGTCCCTTATGCATATACCTGCAGATCTGGCGGTCGCTCAGCTGATGGTTATTGGCCTCCAGGGAGGCGGCAATACTGATGACTCGGTGGCACCATTCTTGCACTGTCTCTCCCTTTACCATGCCTTGTTTGAGCCCCTTGATCCACTTCTCGTTGATTTCCCTGTCCTTCCCTCCAGTGCAGCGGTCTGCCATCCACTGAATGAAGTCAAAAGCGCTCCCCCGCTGTTTGACTTCGTCGTGCCACATGGACGGGACAGACTGCAAAATGAAATGTTTTACTGCTGCGTTCTCTGCGGTCTTAGGCATAGCTGTCTCCAACGCTCCCATTGCTCCTTTTTGCATTGCGCAAGACTCCAGCTCTTCACGCCAAGCACTGAAATTAGTGCGATCAGCCTTCAGCTGTGTAGACATCTTGGGATTGGAGGAGTTCATCGTGTATGCATACGAGCTGGCTGCAGTGCCTCCAGTGGTCTGTCCTGACTGTCCAGCTCCTGAGGAGGCCGTGCTGCCTCCTGCTGGTGTTGCCATAGTCTCTGTACTGCTGGGATTACTTTCAGAAACCTTGATTTGGGAACGAGTTTAAGGTCTGGTCATACACTTCACTTGCTCTCACAGCGTTCAGCCTGACACAGCTGGTTTAAGTATACCCTTCCGGCGTGCACCACAGCACTTTCAAGTATTCCACCCTTTCGAGGTCTAGCATGTACCCTTAATATGCAAGATATGCAAAATATTCTTCAGCAATTCAATTGCTTGACCACCCGGACCTACTGACGGTCTCACGACAACGACGACGGGTGATAATCTCAGGTCACTTCACGGAAAAAAAAAAAAAAACTTCCCAAGATATTGAAGACTCTGTCCGTAGGCCTTCTGAGTGAATATCCAGTTGTTCCTTTTTTACTTCTTCTTGCCGTCAGGCGAGTCCGTGGAAAACCCAGTACAGATGCATCCGATGATGCCATGCACTCCTGTCTGCCCTTGGCTCAGCTGGAAGGGCGTGGGCCCATAACCTGTAAAAGGTTATGGGCAGTGGCGTATCCTGTAAGCAAGCAGACAGGTCGTAAGTTCGTGCCTCTCCAGCTACAGTCCTTGACGACTGTCTGCTCTTTTAGACACATGCAACTGCATGAACAAGACTGGCATCCTTATGTGCCCAGTATCTTTCCAAACCAGTTCCGTTACATGTTGATCTGTCAATGAGCATCTACACACGGATAAGCTCCTGACGGCTGAAAGCAAGTACCTTCCTATACTCAATCAAGACTCCGTCCCTTAGCTGTTTGGGAGACTTGATTGTCCACTAAGATGGTTCACTTACAAACAAGCAATCAAACATGAACACATTACCAATACACATCCTGCGTCACCGCACCTGTAAGCAAGCAGACAGGTCGTAAGTTCGTGCCTCTCCAGCTACAGTCCTTGACGACTGTCTGCTCTTTTAGACACATGCAACTGCATGAACAAGACTGGCATCCTTATGTGCCCAGTATCTTTCCAAACCAGTTGCTCGACTATGCGGTGATCGCAGCTTAAATAGTCCTTTCACGCTAACGCGTAATCTAAATCAGATTGTACCTTATGTTCGAAATAGACCTCATCCGAACGTGTCTTGAGGTACCTTATGTGGATAGTGGACCCGTATCCTAATAATGTACATTTGAAGATCACCTAAAGCACAAGGCATTCTATAATGTATGTTCACAACTCAACACTCTTCCCCGCGGGGCCGTTGTAACCGCGCTCGAGGACAAGTCCCGAGTAGCAGCGGTACAATCGAAGTCCAGTACGGTTGGAGGTTCAGTAGCTCGTTACAGGGCGTTATACCAGAAGGTTGCCTTTGACGGCTGGGACGAGCGAGACACACTAAAGTAATGTAATGAATGAAATGCCCTATCCGTGTCCGTAAGGCCTCCTTCTCCTCCAGCTGTTATAGCCGTCCTCTTCATCCTCCTCTTCAGAGGAGATCCCCGGCTGGGGATCCCGTCGAGATCCATGTAACAATCAGTGGCCACTTCTAAAGAATATGTGGACGATGTAGGAGGAGGAGGAAAAGGGAGCCCTTCCTCCTCGAGGAGCTCCTAGTTCTACTCCTTAGCAGTGATCACT